>VYXB01003357.1:0-11575 GCA_013397135.1 Pachyramphus minor | reverse complement strand
CACTCTCTACAACTACCTGAGAGGAGGTTGTAGCCAGCTGGGGGTTGGTCTCTTCTCCCAGGCCACCAGCAGTAGATCAAGAGGGCATGGGTTTAAGCTCTGGCAGGGGAGGTTTAGGTTGGATATTAGGATGAAATTTTTTACGGAGAGTAATCAGACATTGGAATGGGCTGCCCAGGGAGGTGGTGGATTCACCATCCCTTGAGGTTTTTAAGATGAGACTGGATGTGGCACTCAGTGTTATGGTCTAGTAACCACAGCGGTCTTGGATCAAGGGTTGGACTTGATGATCTCAGAGGTCTTTTCCAACCTGGTTGATTCTATGACGCTATGATTCTAAGTACACCCCAGCATGAAATACGTTATTCTCTTTTCAATGTCGTTTCTGACTCCTGGTCAATTTGTAACCCTCTGAAATTACTGGTAGAATTCATCCCTGGAAAACTGCCTCAGCCTTTACTCTTCCACCATTTTATGCCATTTTGAAATGACATATTCAATATGACATATTTGAAATGTCATATTCAATTCATCAATTTTTTCAAATTAATTTTGATTTATAATCCTGTTCTCCATGATATACACAGTTCTTCCCAGCTTGGTGCACCCTGTGAATTTCATGCACTTACAATTATGTTGCCTGTGACAAGATGCTGTTCAAGATGTCTTTTGTGCTGACACTTCAAAGATCCAGGCTGGACTGCCAGGCCGGGAAATGAGTTCTGTTCAGCATGTTCAGCAGGAAGTAGTGGGTAGGATCCAGTTCTGCCCACACAACCATATGATAGATACTGGTCATGCTGGGAACTTTGGCAGGGCACCTCAGCTGATCTGTGATAGATCCAGGAGAATGGTTCTGGAGCTCCTCCCATGAATGTAGGACTGATAAAATTCATGAAACATATATATACATCATTCTGCTTTGTATGACTCAGCAGTGACCCCAGGACCATGTAGGAATGTGAGTAAGCCAGGTGTGTGGTGGCTCTTACAGCTATATTTGTACATCTAAAGCACTGCAGAGGCTGGCCATGGACCTGCAGAGGAAAAAGTTCCAAGGACATTGTCAGTGGTGTGGAGTCTATCTCAACATCTTAATTTCTGTGACAAGCATATGATGCCTCCCATTCATAATTATGTTTTTTATATATTTTGATATGATGACAGAGTTAAACAGTTATTGATTTAACTGCCCTCTTTTAATTCCTCACAGAAAACTTTTTCCTGCTAGAGGTACTTTTATGTCAAGCAGCTTTGATGCTATCTTAAGCATGACATTTGAATCCTTACAAACCCTTATTTCTGCATTAATTTTTATAGTGGTCCACTTACTTGCTCATAGTGATAAGATGTGTTCATGTCTCCTTCCCTGCCAATACTCATTTCTCTTAATCCACCTGGTTTAAAGTTGGCTTGCAGGACATAATTGTATACTGATTTACACAACAAAAAACTGGTGAGCATCACAATGATTTTAGGTACTGGTAATAATTTTTACTGCTTGAAACAGTTTCTTTTCCTTGAAAAATTAGCTGGGATTTTATCATTATCACTTGAAAACCAATAACCCTTTTTTTAACCAGAAATTGAACCCTGTGGACTTTCTCTTAATCTGATCACAGAACTGCTACTGGCTGCTTTGCATGAGGAATGAAATCAATGTAGTTGTTGTACGTGGAGTTCTACTACTGTAATACAAACCAGGCTCTTTTCAGATACCTATCTGCAATAAAAGTGGCAATATTCACTGTCTGTACACAGTGAGAATTGTTCTGTGGAACCCATGTAGCAAAACAACTTCTATACCAATCCATTTCTCCATATTGAGGCAAAAAGTTCTCACTGATCAGGTCAGCCCTAATATCTGTATGACAGCATATGATCTTCAAAGCAGGCAAATACTATTAAGCATACAATACATCCTCTCCCGGAAAGCCTCACCTGAACCCAGCAGCAGGTCTTGGAATTTCCTTCCACAGTTGTAGTCACCTCACAGGAAGTACATTGGAAAATTAAGGTCTGGAGGTCTGAAGAAGTTCAGATATGGGGTTCCAATTCCATCATACATTAGCACTTTGATGCTGAATCATAGTTTTGCTCATCTAGAGATAAATAAATTTGGGGCTAGATATACTGTCTTTGTTTATGATTTTTAATTTGATGACTGACTGTGCAATCTTGATCTATCAGCCTGAGAGGATCACAGATTCTGAGTTATGCATCTGTACTATTAACTGGAATGATCATGAAATCATAAAATATCCTAAGTCAGTAGGGACCCACAAAGATCATCCAGCTCCTGGCCCTGCAAAACACAGCCTGAAGAGTCCCACCATGTGCCTCAGAGTATTGTCCTAATGCTTCTTAACTCTAAATCAGGCTTGGTGCCATGATCATTTCCCTGAGGAGCCTGTTCCAGTGCCCAACCACTCTCTAGGTGAAGAAGTTTTTCCAAAAATCCAATCTAAACCTCCCCTGGCGCAGCTTCAGGTCATTCCCTTATGTCCTGTCACTGGTCATCGCAGAGAAAAGACCAGTGCCTGCCCCTCCTCTTCACCTCATGAGGAAGTTGTAGAGTGCAGTGAGGTGTCCCCTTAGTCTCCTTTTCTCCAGGCTGAACAAAATAAGTAACTTCACCCACCTCTAATATAGCTTCTTCTCTAGACCCTTCAGCATTTTTTTAGCCCTCCTTTGGATGCTCTCCAATAGATTTATATTATTTTTACATTGTGGCACCCAAAAATTGGCATCACAATATGTTATCTATTTTTTTAAACAGAATATTACAGTGGGGAGAATATGGAAGACAAAACCACAGTCAGTACACTGCAGAAGTGCTATTATTCTGGCACAAGTTTTTGGTTTATTTTTGGCTGTTTGCTGAATTCATCCTTTTGCACTTCAGATTATACAACATAAAAAATTGGCTAACTGACATACCATTGTGTGAGTTTAACCCCCAAATTTCTATTTGTAAAACTGAACACAATTTAATAAAAAAAAAGCATCTACAATGATTAATAAATTGTGAAAAGCTATTTCAGCTACTTTGACAGAGAAACTGCTCAAACTGGGAACTACTCAATCCTTAAAACTGAATCAAATACATTTACTGTATGCACAAAACGTATTCAAGACTACAAAAACTAACTGCTTATCCTGGAGATTTAAAAAACCCAAAACATAAAGTGATCAGAAACATTCGCAACCCTCTGTTGGCTCGGTATTCAACCCACAGGTTTGGGATTTTTTGTTTGTCAGTTCTTGTTTCTTCATGGCATCTTCTGTAGCGAAGTTTGGCTGCACTGAGGGCAGCATGCGGTGCTTTGAAGGTAGCATGCCGCCCTGAAGACAGCACCTCTCCCAAGTACAGGAGTACAATATCCCCACATCCCTTGTGGCTCAACCTATGTGCCATTATAATGACCATCTACTGCTCCTTTACTAGTCAAACTTCCCAGCTGAGAACTGTGGGGCAAAATAGAAGATCATGGTAGAAAGACATACAGGAAACCCCCATAGCTACCAAACTGACTCTGTTCTTTCAGTGCTGTTCCTACACTGAAAGTCAGCAGCACTGTCTGTGTGGGAATGTTGTCTGAATGTCCAGGTCCAATGTTGCATGCAGAAGGGCTCATGGTTAGAGCACAACTGCATCTGAAGTTATCCTCAGCAACAAGGAACTGGTGAGAACAGCTCCTTGCTGGAGATGACTTCAGATGCAGCCGTGCTCCAAGGCATCTTGAGCCTCTATTTTTGTCCCTTTTTATTTGCTAGCAAAGTCATGAACACAAGATTATTTTTTCAGATGTCAGAAATACCCAGTGATTATTCCCATGCTCACTTACAACTGTTTGGTAGCTGAATCACTTCCCAGCCAGCAATTGTGAGCTCAGAGATGGAGGTATCTGTTCATACAAACTGAGTTGTGGGAACCAATTAACTCTAGGTTTGGAAAGGGGTGAGGGGGAAGGGGGGGACTTATTTTCAGTACAAGTTTCAAAAGCCCTAAGGCAGGCAAGACAGTCCAGGAAAATACCCCACACAACCCTGCAATGCTCTCTGAAATGGACGTCTCAAAATCACATAGAAGCAGTTTGTGAACTCACTAATAAAAATACAATGAACAGCAGTAAAGCTCCAGGGTTATATCTTATTACTGTCTGCTGCCAGTCTGGTTCAGATTAATTTTGTAGCTTGGCTGAAATGGTTTACCAGATTCTGTCATTGTGCATGGCAGTAGGATTTGATATTTGTTCCGGTGCAGGAAAGCTTTCATCAGTGTGAGATGATTAAGGACTCATCAGTCTGGAATTGCTGGGTTCTGTTGGCCGAGGTACCCTTAAGCTTTTGAGACACTAAACAGAGAGTCCTGTTGGGTTTTTTCAATTTCTTTTGCTCTCCTATTTGGCTGTTTGCAGAATTTCCTAAATGCAACAGACTGCCTCTCAGCATCCAAGCTGACTTCCCACCCCCCCTTTTCTGATGGAAGACTATTCAAAAACAGTCCTCACAAGCTTTCCCTAAAGCTGTTATGTAGTCTGATAATAGCTTCATGGACAGACACACAATCAGCCACTTAAAAGAAACTTTTCCAGGGGAATACTCTACATTCCCGATGGCAATATTCCCAAGGTTAATTAGAATATAATCAATTTTCATTTATTTCCATCATCACAGTTTCCCTGCAAGCTGGTACATAACAGCCCAGACCTTTACAGCTTTTACCTCTTACAGTGATAGCTGTAGTCTTGGCAAGGAATGAGCAGGGAGGAGAAAGGAAGAGGGAAGGGGAGAAAGGAGAATGGCCAATCTTGACGGGAGCAACAGTAAGAGTTTGTAACTTTGCAGAATTCACCCTGGAGCCTTATCCCTGCAGCCTTGGGGCAAAAATCCTTAACTTGTAGATTAATGCACGCGCACATGCACCACTACTACCACCATCACCAGCTACCCACTGTGCTTCCTGCAGACAGCATTAGATAACAAAAAGACCAAACCAGTAAAAAACCAAAATCCTTGAGGTCCAGCATAACTTCAAAATAAAAAAAAAGATGCCTCAAAACCAGATTTTGCAATGTATATCTTGCAACATGCCTGATCTTGACAGCTTCAAGCTCTTTTGGAAGCTGCCACATACACATCTTCAGTGTGTGATTGCCCTCACCAGCGAATATATGTCAGCATTCCTTCAATCTTTTATATCCGCATGCATTAGTCAGGAGGTATGAGGGATGGTTAATGATTTCTTGCCTCCAAGTCCACAGGAACAATAAACACTGGAATTCTACAGTGTGGTTTCGTCTTAGGTTTGCACACATGGTGCTTTGGGTCTGTGTTTTTTGGTTAGGTTTGCTGGTCCTGGGACACCCGGAGTCAGAGCAAAGTGCTGTGCTCACCAGCACAAGCATGCTGTGACGCAATTAACAGTTACCACCTTTTTCCTTTGAGGTTAAGAAGCAGAAGCAGAAAATTAAATGTTGCTCCACTGCTGCTGTTTCTAAAACCACAGGAAGACTTGCACATGTGGCTGACTGAACCAATTTTCATAGCAGCTCATGAAAAAGGGGAAAAGCTGGTGGCTGTTTGTTTGTCCTGATAAAGGCTCAGGAAACATATGAGTTAAGCAAAGGCAACGGGCCATACTGCTGCACTTTTTGCCTCTTGGATCCAAAGTAAATACATAATGGTAATGCTGAGAACCTTCGTATAGTGAAACCTCTACAGAGTCCTCATTTTCAGCCCATGCTTCAAAGCAAGACAGTAGAGCTGTAGCATTTGTCTTTGGAATGACAACCATAGGAAGGACAGGCATTTGGCATGTATTAGGACTGTAGATAAAAAGTTACTGTGACTTAATATCTTCCTTTTTAATTAATTGGCTTACAAATAAAATAAACTAATACAAAAGGAAACTAAATCCATCTTCCCTTGCCAGTATGTTGTACCTTCAGTAGCAGTTCAAATGTCTTCTTCCCTGGCTGGTAACTTTTGAAAGCATAGGAAAACTATAGTTTTTATGACCTTCATGTTTCCAGAAAATTTGGCCAAAATTGGCCAGACAACGAAAAAATGATGGGCTGACCAATCTGCAGGCACCCAGACCGTATCTCCACAGAAAACTACAGAGGTCTTCTGCTCAATACAGGTATTTGGGTGAGCTCAAAAACTGAATCAGAACATCTGTGAGATCACACGTGAGTGTCAGCCTTTCCTCCACTTCAGCTCAGCACTGCAGATAGACAACCAGACACAGGATGACTGGGGAGTTTTGTGAACTAGGTGGGCTTAAAATGACATCCTAAGGAAGAGGACTTCGCAAACAGGCTGCTCTGAAACTTCATCAGCTGTTGCATGTGTGCTCAAAGGTCAGACATCAGGGCTAAGTCGAGGGAGAAACACAAAGTTTCAAAACTTAAGGTTCAAAAATGGAGGTAAGGATTCATAGAGGATTGGTATTATTATAAGCAAAAATTATTATCTTACTGGCACCTAGATACTAAGGTTTTAATCACCTTCCACTCTTAATAAAGTTGATTAACAGATCTTAGGATAAATTTTTTATTTACTGAAAAGCTGGCTATTTATGTGATAAACACTCACTACTCGTATTCAGTTGATTAATCTCTAGAGTAAATTAATAACAGCAGGTCCTCATGTTGGGTGGGGTGCTTGTCATCCCAAAATGGCAGCTGCTCTCAACCCTGCCAGCAACCATTAGGTAAAAAAAAAAACCCAAAACCAAAAACACAAACACCAGAAAAAAGGGTTTAGAGAACGAGAAAATCAGCACTCTGGTAAACCTCACAAATCTTTTTCATCAGGAAAAGAAAAACTATTGCCTCCCTTTGATATCTTCAGAAAGGTTAGCAGTTAATGAAGGTGAGCAAATTTGTGCTGATAAGCTGAACTGGAGCAGTACAGCACCACTGCAGTCAAAAGAGCAAGAAAATCTTTATCAGTTTTCAGGAAGCCTGTTTTTTGTTAGATTGCTTTAAAAGAAAATTATATCAGAAAAGCGAACAGGAGAATTTAGGAATTAATGCCAAAACAGAATATAAGACAACTTCCTGGCGCTTGCTTGCTCTGCAAAAATGCTGTGGTTTCCTCTTTCTAGATATAGCACAACTGCTTCAGCTGCACCTAAACCACCACCACCAACAAAGGTGCACAGAAAAAAAGCTGATCTGAAATGTCCTGATGTTTTGAGTGTGCAGCTGGAGTTGCAGGAGATGGTCACTACGCATTTTCGACTGTTTCTGGAGGAGCTGCTTAAAGAGCATTCCTCGTCCAGCATCTTGGCTGTGCAGAGCTGGGCTACAAAGATTAGTGCTGAAATATCCCAGGGTGAAGAGAAGTCCAGATGATAATATGCTGGCAATTAAATTTCTATCCATATTGGATCATGCATACATTGTATATTCATCTCCAGAGAACAAAAGAGGTGATGTTATTGAAGTCAAATTTGTAAATTTATTCTATTTCTGCATTTATATTTCAATGTATATTTCAATACAATGAACAAAAATGTAAGTGAATACCGGTAAAACTCCTCAGTTAAGAATTTATTTTAGTTATTCCCCACTGTCTTTGGTTAGTTCTTTCAGAGAAACAAAAGACCATCTGGTCACTGTACAACTGAACAGAGCAGTCACCAGGCGGAGCAAACTTGACTAGACTGAGGAATTTCACCAGTATGGAACTAGGAAAGCCTACGTTCCCATAGATCAGTGACAGGTAACCCCTGACTGCTCTGGCCATAATAATTCTTGCTTTTCCTATCTTTCCGGTATTCCCATCATGGATCATAAATATTTCCTAGGGTTATATATTTTCCTATTGCTTTCATGCTTGGAGATAGTTTTGGCATTTGCCTGTAAGACATTCCTCTCTGCTGCCTTGGCATTAGATATCACTAGCTCTCAAAATTGCCCGAGCACCTAAGAGGAAACAATCCTTTCTTGTTCTCACTAAACCAAAAATACAAGTTGCATAGTAGCTACTGCAGGTCCACCTTACCATGGAATCACCAAAAACTACAAAGCATCTCTTAACTTAACCTGAAGTCACCTTTCATTGTCATTAATGAAGAAAATTATGCTGATTAGTCAAGTGTATTTTACCAAGGCAAGTGATTAAGCAGTTAGATAAAGAATTGGAAATTAAGAACATTTAAAATGTAGATGCTTATCTTTCCCTGGTTTTGAGACACACATTTTTCCCCTCTTCTCCCTCATTTCTCTTAAAATGTATTTCCATTTCATTTATTCACCAGAAACAGCTGGTTATGAGAAACATAAATTTTGAAACATCTGATTAGATTTATTGCTTTTAATTCACCCTAATTTCTACACAGAAAATAGAAAAAATGAGTTAATATCATAGGCAAACTTCTGTTCTCTGGATTCCATCTTCTCATTTTCACTAACTTTAGGTGCCTTCCTCACACATATTGCACACATCCTCAGTACAATGTGAAGTGCTTCCAGTTCTCCAGTTCCACTTCTAACCATGCTGCAGAGTTCTAACTCTTGCATCCAACACCCCTGTACTCAATCCCTCCATGCCCTTCCTCTGTCCCACTCCATTCTGCTGCCATCAGCCTCTCAATTGCACAAAGAGCAGAAAATCATTGGACAAAAAGCAGCAAATAACTGAAGCACCTTGGTGCTGCGTATGTAATGACTGGCTGCTCCCTCAGCTTGGGCTCCATCAGGATCTCTTTCCTCTGCATTTGATTTTGGCAAAAACTGCAGGAATTTATTATCTCTGAGTTATTACCCCTCATCTGCTTTGCTAAATTTGACTGAGCTGATGCAGCTGATGGAAAATGAGAAGGAAGGAGAAGTTTGGACCAAGACTGACAGGCAGAGCTGTCACATCATCTTTGTTTTGACAGAAGAACAGACTACCACTCTCAGTCACATCTGAAAACATTATGTCCTCAGATGCTGTGCTGTGTTTGATTTGTCCTCTTCTTCTCAACAGTCTTCCTGAAAAGGAATACCCAGAGGAGAGACAGATCCTTCAGCCGCACTAAAGAATAGGAGAAGGAGCCTCTCTGAAACAGAATGTATGTATGCTCTTCCATCCACCCTGGCAATATTTGAATAAGATGCAAAAATAAGTGGGCCTTAAAATATTGTTCATACATACAAATTATCCCAGCCTCATTCCATTCATCACACAACTGTTTTATAATCTGAAACCAAGCTATTTCTTGGCATGACAAATACAAGATGTCAACTTCCGGTTGCACAGATATTCATTGTTCTGTTGCTATTAATACTTCTAATGTACACCAGTGGAAACATGTACTTGTATTAACAGTGCATAAATAAGACAACTGCAAGGATTTTCTCCCAGGGCACCCACTCTCCATCCCTACTGAGATTTCTCCTGGGAAAGAAGTGCTCTCAGAACTGTCCTTGAGATGTGTGTGGAGGAGCTCTAACTGTGATGCAGTCTGAGGCAGAGTAGAGAGAGTGCTTGAAAATATGAAGTATCCCAGCATCTAACCATGTTGGTCTGGGTTTTGTTTTTTTTTTTCATTTTAGGGAATTAGGAATAAATTTTAGGGAGGCAGGGAAGTTCTTTGCAGGCACATGGCAAGGAAGGCCCTCATTGCCCTGCCCTGTTACTGCTCGAAGGGCAAGGCAAAGCCATTCATTATGTGGCTTTCCTCTCCTGTTATGGCTGTTTATCTGTGCTTGTCCTCGGAACTTCTTCCTGTCACCCCTGGTCTGGTTTTCACTGAAATGAATCACACACTATGCATACTGCATATCCCCGGGCAAAATATCTCATGGAAATCAACCACAGTTTACTCACAGTTTGAATTAGATCCACTCAGGCACACACTATGGGAGGGGGGAGTTGTTGATTTGTTTGTTGTACATATACTGGCTGTTAATTTTTATTGCTTGTAAACTTTCTCTCTATAAAATCTGCGGGAAAGCTGGACTACCATGTTAAAGGAAAGTTACCAGATGGGGAAAATATGGTTGATTAAAGTGGTTGTTTCCATGTTTGCTCAGTGTTGTGACACATCTTCACACTGGGTAAGGTGATTGGCAGAGAAACAACAGCAGCAAGCACTGATGAGTGTATGCGTCATGTATAAATGCCTGGAGCTGAGTAGGGCTTGGTTTTGCAAACTTCACAGAGCTTCTGAGACTGATTTATTGTAGAATTTGCTGCAATAATGAAGAAATCTAAAAAAAAAAAATAAAATCAAAATAAGAGTCACAGTTCCTGCTTTAGACTACTGAATGCAAAATGAAGAAGCAGGGAGACTGCCTCATGCAGGGAATTAAGGTTATTTTAACATTGCAAATACTCCACAGAAGGTACAATCCTATTTATTTCTGTGTGTATTAGCTTCTTTCTTTCTGTTCCAGGAAGGAAGGGATGGTTTTCTCATTAAACCTGAGTTTCCTGATCTATCACAGACACTGAGTACAATCTGGAACTCATGTCACCTTATCTATACAATATGGGTAACACTTCTTCCTCCTTAGTCTTGAACCTTGCATATTTTGAGTGCAGTTTATTCTTCGTGTGTGTAGATATATACTGAGAAATATACATACTCTGATTTTCCTGGCCTCTATCTGATATTAAAAAGTGAGAATAAATACATTCCAGTAAAGAATAAATATGGTGGACAATTCATTAACTCAATCACTCATCTACAAATGGACACCAGTTAGACTTCCCAGCACTGGTTCCCATGATGTGCTGCAGGTAGCACAGATGTAATGGACAGGTTTTGAGAAGATCTGTTCTTTGGGATATTTAAACATTTTAAAAGGACTTTTTTCCTTAGAGAGGACAAGACTATTAGCCATACCTAGCCAGTAGGATGGAAAGCCCAAACACAACCCTTCCTAACCTGTTCCCTGAGTGCAGAAGCCCCTGTGCTGGTTACCTGGATGCTGTTGGACCTCTTCATTCTGTGACATAGAAGAATGGCAGCTGGTCCCATCATCAATGCATTTCTTATGGCAGGCATTGCTTTAGTCCTTGTGGATGCTGTACCAACTGCTTCTTGTCTCATATACATCCTGAAAAAGCTTGTTTTTCAGAATTTCAGCCTGTATACAGTCATTTTCTTCCTCATCAAGAGTCTCTCATCATTTAACTCTGGTCTAAGCTCCTTTATTCACTGCAGCTAACCTAGAGCTAGTCTTTTCATCAGCCCAAAATATACCCCGATGTCAAGGCGAAAGTCTCTGAGCTCCACTTTGTATTCACTGCTGGCCTGAGGCAAGGCTTATAGAATCATAGAATCATAGAATCGATTGGGTTGGAAAAGACCTCAGAGATCATCAAGTCCAACCCTTGGTACAACTCCAGTCCATTTACTAGATCATGGCACTCAGTGCCATGTCCAATCTCAGTTTAAAAACCTTGAGGGACAGTGAATCCACCACCTCCCTGGGCAGGCCATTCCAATGCCTGACCACTCTCTCTGGAAAGAATTTCTTTCTCATCTCCAGCCTAAATTTCCCCTGGCAGAGCTTAAGCCCACTAACTATATAACTATAGCTAACTATTGCTAACTGCCTGGGAG
>VYXB01003356.1:176614-295339 GCA_013397135.1 Pachyramphus minor | reverse complement strand
GGTACCATGGAGTTTGCACCATGATCAAGNACAGGTGATAATAGTCTGAGGGCTGAATTAGCTGAATTAGCTCGGGAAGTCTTCTATTAATGTCGCTCACCCTGGCCCCAGGAAGGCAGCAGACCTCCCTGTGGGATGGGTCTGGGTGACATATGGGGCCCTCTGTTCCCCTCAGAAGGGAGTCTCTGACTACAACCACCCTTCTTTTTTTTCTTATAGCTGCAGTTGTAATCCGTCGTGTAGACGAGGTCCAGCAAGGAGGCTCTCCAGGCAGATCTTCTTTGCTGTTCTCTGCCTGATTTTCTGGATCCAAATCTATTCATTTAGGGCACCAAGGGTGGTGATGGTGTTAGAGAGGGTTCTTTTACCTCTCCGATCAGGGACCTGTTTCCATTCACCCCATCAATTTGGTCTGTTCCATCTCTCTTATGGCAGGAGGGACAGGGCTTCACCATCTCCTGTTGCACTCCCTTAGGGTTCAAAAGGGTTTGACTCCACCAGTCAATTTCCTCTTCACTCTCCCTAATGTACCTTAGTCTCTCCACCTCTTCCTTAAGCTCTGCCACTAGGCCCAGCAAGTCATTGACCTGGTCACATCGTACACAGGTGCCTCCCATACCATTCTCTGGTACCAATGCCAGGCACAGACACTGCACAGCCAGAGGCCTGGGTGGCTGCATCCTTCTTGGAGGGTGGTGTTTGTGTAGACACATTCCTTGTATTAATAGCAGCAACAGCTTTCAGAGCTTCCTTTTTGAAAGAGATTTGGATTTTTGTCATATACTTTTTTGTCATATACATGTCAAATACTGCCTTTGTGGAATAAGTACCATACAGAATTTAGTCATCCAACCTTTACTTAGACAAACTTCCATCTGATGCTGATTGAGCTGCTAGCCTTTTCTTTGATTAGGGAAGTTGAAAGGCTATAAAGTACAGATGTACAGAACGTGTAGCTTGCAGGGTCATATATAGCCTGCAAAGTGAATGCTTCATTTTGGCTGGTCAGCTGAGGAGCTGTGAAGCCTGCCCTTACAATTTCTTGGCTCAGCCTCTGCATAATATTTTTAGTTCACAAAACTGTTCATCCCATGAGGTCTGAAAGGGGATAGGGAGAGGGAGGAGATGCAAACCCATGAAAGACAAAAAAGTAATTGAGAATTAAATTTAAACATAGCTTCAGACTTTTGTTTAATACTCCATCTGGCACTGTGATGAGTTGATACAGAAGGTTGACAGTGTGGGAACTCCTTGTTAGGAAACTGTATCCCTTTCAGCTGTGGCACTCATAAAGGATTTACTGTAGTTCACACGTATGATGTAGCTTAGCCACGAAAGACATGAGTTTCACTTTGTGCCATTGGTCAAGATCTGTGATGTTGGTGAACAATTGGAGCATTGATTGAAAGTACACACCACAGAGCCAGAAAGTGTAAATACTGCTTTTTATAAAATAGCCTTTATTTTTGAAGTGGCTAGTTTAGACACCAAAGTTCTTCAAATTTGTAGCTGTATCAACTGTTTACTCTTCAGAGAACATGCTCAACCCCTTGAGAAGATCAAGCGTGTAGATCAACAGCCCAGTGGAGTGGACTATAAGTCTTTCCCATGTTTATTTGCCAGAGTCAAAGACAACTGGAGCAGATGTTTACACTTTCAGAGGGCTGGTAATAGTTCTGCAATCTGCTTCCGCCTTACGGATTTTGTGATTTTATTTTTTGACAATGGTTTTGTTGCAGAGTCCCTTGGCCCAAGCTAAAACCTCCCAACACACAGCAGCACAGCAGTCTGATCTGAGCCATGCTGGTCACAAACTCAGGTCACTCTTTAGAAGTATAAGGGGAGGAGAGAGAAGGGTAGAGAAAAACATAAGGACCCTCAGCAACAGTAGGACAGTAGCAAGGAAAAGGATAACTGTGGGAAACTAGAGGAAAAAATAGAAGAGGATACATACAACAGTTAAGAGCAAATTGAGCAACAGGAACAGCAATAAGAATGCAAGGATAAACAGGAGAGGGAAGAGGAGAAGCAGAAATGAGAGAGGAAGAGAAAAGGGAGAACATGGATGGAACAAGAAACAGGTGGTCCTGAAATACAGTCTAAGCTCTGATTCCTAGGATGCCAGTTCTCTCTTCAGGCTCAAGATTAAGAATCTAAATAATTTGTCCCGTTGTGCCAGGAGAGGAAGAAAAGAAGAAGAGGAGCTGGAGTAGATTTTTCTCATGAATATTCTCTACTTTTATCTTCTGTACCCAAAAGCAGTCACACCAGCCCTGAATTCAGAAGCTTGAATTCAGCAAGATAGGGTCACAGCTGAAAGCATCATCTATTTCTTTTGTGCCTCTTTAATTTCAACTTTAAGGATCTCTCCTTCACCTGCTCTGGGGGATGGTGACATACTAATGATCAGAGACTCCTTACTGGTTGCCCTCTGCGTGACTGCAGGCTTAGCATCTGTCTTTGGCTTTTTCTTCGGAGCAGGGGATGCAGAGGAGGCTGCAGGCTTCTCTGACATCTTCTCCTCTTCTTTAGGCTTAGCCTCTTGTTCAGCTTCAGCTTTCTAAAAACAAGAAGTTTAATGTTTTCCAATACTGCAGAAGAAATTCTGGAAGTAGTTCTATTCTGTATATGCCATGGAAGGGCACAGCATGGCAACTGTGATTAATGGTACGCGACATGTAAATGTCTATTTAGATGCTTAAGAATCAGTTTCTAAATGAGAAATGTAATTTCAGAATTAGAAAATTATGCACAGGGAAAGCCGGTGCATAATGATAGTATCTGTGTCTTACTAATATGACGGGATGAAACAGGCCTGTTTTTGGGGCACAGAAGCCTTCCTCAGGTCTTGTCTTCCTTTATGTACTTACACTAGTGGAGAAAGAAGAAGTGTAATGTAAATGTTGGCATACTGCCCACAGCCCCAATTCCTTGGCCAACCCTATTTACAATTCAGTTCACAATCAACATTAAATGGAGCAATGTTTCTGCTCTAATAATAGTGTTGTAATAATTTGTGTAACCACAGTTCTTTATTTAACTTAAAATCCCAGCCAGTTCAGCTATAAAGAAAAATATTCTTTATTTTAACTTTGGGTCAATATGTAGAACTAAGCAGGGTCTTATTAACATTAACATTTCTCAGAATAGAATATAATGTTGGAATTACTTTTTATCAGTTAAAATAACAGTTTTCTCATAAGCGCAATATATTAGAGATTTAATCAGTTTTATCTGTGTGGGCTACGCTTTACGTTTTATCTTCAGGATTTGTAACAACTGTAGACTTGACACTGAATTAGAAAGTTCACCGTGTGCCCAAGTCAGCTGGATCAGATTACTGTGTTAAGATATTTCTGTATTTTCTGTTGTTCACATAAAATTAGAAGATCAGATGCCCTCGGGGCCTTTGTAAAGTCTATTTTATCCTTACTTTCTTTGAGGATTTTTGTTTGCTTGCTTTTTTTCCCTCTGCTCTGCATAGAAATAGGTTCACAAAGATTTGAGCCAAATTTTAGAATCAGTGTTTACACTGATTAGAGCTTAGGAAAGTGGTTATATCTCAACTACTGGGAGTTTTTGCTCTTGATTGTATAAGGCTAAATGGTTCATCTACTCTGTTTGCCCAAACCCTCCCAGTATCTTTCAGCACCTGGAAGATTCTACTCTATTTTCTGTGGCTTTACCTCAGTGTCTTGTTGTCTCTTCAGCTGCAGCAGCTTAGCAAGGCCATCTTTTCCTCTTGCTCCAAGCATTGCTTTAAACAATTTTGGAGTTTCCTGTTTCTGCCCAAAGAGACCGGCCAAGCCTCGTGGTTGTTGCACTGGTGGTCCTGGAGGAGCTTTCCCCTTCTGCTTCAGCAGCACCCTGGAGATGGAAGGGAAGGAGGACACAAAGCAATGCTGCGAAAACGAGCAAAGTTCCTGCTAAGCTGAAATGCCACATTAATGCATGAAAATCTGGCAGCTTTTACAGACAAACTTTCTCTGGTTCCCAGGTCCAGGAATAAGAGCAAAACTGGCAATGGTAAGTGTTTTGCCCCAGTCTCTGGTAGAGTTGGAGGCAACTGTTCAAATTTGGAGTTGCTTACCTATATCCTGGAGAATAAACAGGTGCTGGCTCAAATTAAGGTGTCACAAAGCAGATGAGAGTTTTATATGGAGAAAAGAAGTGTGGAGAGGGATGGGTGCCCCATACTGGAGGTGTCAGTCTCATGCCTGGATTTCTAGATGCAAATTCACAGAGCGCTTAATGATCTGCTGGGAGTCCAGCTGACACTTGTGGAAGTGATAGTTTACCAAACTAATTTCCAGCTTGGCTCATCTCTCATAGGTCAGGTTAGACAGTGATACTTATTTTTGGTCTTCTTCAGTAGAAGAAGACACCCTGAAGATATAAACATTACTGCCAATCATATGGCAGACTAGATTTTCACACCGTTCTGTAGCTGCACTGGTTTGCAACCATAATGACAAGAAGTGAGAATGGCTGTCAAGGGTAAAGATTAGATGACAGATCTGAGATAGATGAAATCAGTGAAAAGTAGAGGGTTCCCCTGCTTTCAGTATCTATTAGATTACTGTACAGTTTTCAAGGCAACTTTTCTATCCTTGCAAGGCTCTTTATGAACAAGAACTATACTTGCAGTCTGTAGTACAGTAAATCCCATAATACTATAATTTTCTGCAGCACCTTGTACTTTAGTGCTTTAATAATTTCAGAAATGGAGCTTTTCCTTTTTTTTTTTTTTAGTTTTATTATCATAAATTTAAAAAGTACAATTCAGCAACTTGCATGGCTTTGTTATGTAAAGATGTGAGTATCAGGCAGGTGGTGACAGAACAAATTTCTTGCCTAAATAAATCTTTTGAGTTTATTTCAAGGAGCCTTTTAAAATTGTCAGATGGCCACAGAGAACTCTAATGTAAACCTACCAGGGCAGAGCAACTGGCAACTTCTTTACAAAACAGAATGTAACTGCAATCCTTATCAAAATAGTGCACAAATTTCCTCTTAGTGCCTAGTTTTGGCTGAATTAGTGGATGCCTAGACAGGTGGGCAAAATACATGGCCTCCAGCACAGGGCTGGTACTGCATATCTTTAAAATTAAACAGGATATCCCGTATTTAGTCTGATATCTAGAGAGGTCTGTAAGCTCAAATGGGAGTGCAGGTACAAAAGCTGGATGATTAAGTTCTGCAGTTGAGAAAGACTACCTGGTGGAAGCAGAATTTAATGGATTGACAAAGTATGATCAGGGTGGGCAAGAAGGCAAAGAGGTAATGTGGGACAGAGAGACAGAAATAACAAGTAGTGATAGCGGTACTACTGTTTAAGTAGAAGCTAGACAAAAGTCAGGAAAGATAAATTCTGGGGACCATTGAGCGCTGGATTTGTTCCACTTTCTACCTTTCGATGCTGGTTTTGAAAATTGGGCAATAAGCCTGTTCTGTGTCTAGGATCCTTGTTCCTCAGGGACATCATGGTTCTCAAGATACTGTTGTTTGACAACCAGGGCTGTTGCAACATGCTGAATGCAGCCATCTGCTAACGCTTCCATGAAACACTCCTGTGCTATGTTTAGCCTTTGGTGAAATTTCAAGTCTGGGACCAACCTTCCAACCTTTGATAGCAATTCAAGGCAACAGTTGAGAATAATAGGAGTGCTGAAGTATACCAATAATGACAAACTGTTCTGAGTTTTTGAACCTTTTACGAGGTAGCAAGGTGCTACTTTTGTCATAATTTTATGCTTTTGAACAAAATGCACAGCTCTCTAATCTGTGTACTCCCGTCTTGTTGGGCCTTACTTTAAATCCATTCCTAACTGGTGCATAAGGTTTTGGAAATGCATACAGTTCTGTGGGTGCATTAAAACATATCTCTGTAGAATTAATTGTAAGTGTTTAGTTGCATCTTTGAAAACCTACTCCTTCACTGACATGCCTTCTGCAGTTTCTTTCTTGACTATGTAAGGAGTCCTGGCACATATCCCTATGTCCTATTTGTTTTGTTACCTTAAATAAAATGCAGAAGGCATTGAGGATTTCATTCTACTTACCACACTTCCACAACCGGTGAGATTCCTGCCAAGACCCTGCTTTCCACTATAAAATACCAGGCAAATCTGACCTCTAAATACAAATGTGTTTACATCTGTTACTATTCCAGGAAAGGAATTTGTCTAGAAGTCACAACTATCCATTCTGCTTAAGCTAAATGATATGACTTAAAAACTGTTGTTAGGACATACTTTGCTTTCTTCATGAGAAGCTTTTCTGAGTCAGGGTAGTGCCTCAAGATTTCATTTAGTGTTTTCTTGTCCAGAATGAAAAGGTTGGCAAAACCATGAGCCACCACATTGGCAGTCCTTCGATTTCCTCCACCTGCAGCTAGTAGGCTGGAATAAAAATAAACATCATCAGTTACATTGTTACTTGCCCTAGTGAGGAACCTCTTTGCTGGTGGTTCGCCATTAATGTCGTTGTAAAGCTCACTTATGTACCTGTCTGTTTAATCTGATATTCTGTAAAGGCCCTGTACAATTTGGATTAGAAATGTGTTCTTGTCTGAGGAAGGCAAATTGTCACTGCCAGTCAGGTAGGTGCCAAGGACTGTAAAAAGTTTCGCTACACAGAGACATTTCTTTAAGAGACATCCACAGCAAGGACTGCACTTGTTTTATTCCTCATGTGAACTTGGCATTTCTTCAATTTTATTGTTGGAAATTACTTACATCAGAAGTAGGCCAGCTTTATTGACAGTGAATGAATGATTCTTCAAGAATTTTATTTTTCTTGAGTAAATAATTTCTGCCAGACTCTGGTTTTCAGTTTTCTTGCATAACATATCTTGTGTTCAAATGTTGCCAAGTTAAATGATACAGCTTAGGAAGGTCTTTCAGACTGACAGTTACAAATGTGTCTCCCAGAAAAAAGAGGGATATTTCGTTTTGAAAGTAAGGCATTAGACCAGTTTAGCTAGCAGCAGTTGATCACAGGAGGGATATCTAAAACAAAAAAATGTATGTCCAAATAAAAATTAAATTGTTCTCTTCATTAAACAAATGAAGAGACTTCACCTCTCAACTGTGGTGATAAGCAAGAGAATTTGCATTCTGCTTTTAGTACTAAAATTGCTCTATCACTGTATTCAAAATCTACCCTAAAATTCTTCCCTTAAAGGTTTCCAAGTGAGTTAATATTTTAAAAAACCTTTAGTATTATCTCAATTTAAAATTATTCATAAAAAATTATCTGAGCCCCATAAAACAAGAATTGATACCTAAACATATTAATCAGAGTTATATATTTGCTTTAATATTAAATATATTAAATATATTTCTAGAATATATTTCTAAATATTGCATCATATAGATAATATACTTAATTTATAAATGACTGTAGGAGACCTCTACAACTGTGTGTGCAAGGCTGTTTTTTCATGCACACAGTGCTTTTCTGCAAGCCAAGACAGCAATCAATATACGAGCTCAAGCTGAAAATGCAGTTTAATGTCTTCTCTTTAAACAATTCTGTACAATTGCTCAGATAGAGTAAAACTCTTTGCACAATGCGAAAAGCAACTAAAGAAAATTGCAAACAGCTTTTGAGATCTGATGAATCACTTCTCAACAAGTCATTGAACAATCATTTTAAGGCTTTCCTAACAGAAATCTCATTTTATCAAGGTAGACAAGAACTAAAGAGATCAGCTTTTTCATTATGGTGATGATGTGGGGTGAATTTTACAAGTAAAGCAGTCTCTGCTCAAACGTAATCATCTTTGACTAAGGACAGTGTCAGCATTGAATTTGTTTTGGTTACTGTATGAACAGTTACATGACTAAACATTTTAAAATAGAATACATTTACCTTGCAATGGTTCTTGGTAATGTACTATGTATATTAATTGTGAAATTTGCTTTATTTACCTAACATTTTTTACTTCAGTTGTTAGCCTGAAATGCTGTAATATTGGTTGATAACTTTTGAATTCTTATGCTAAGAAATTAAATTTCAAGCTATAAAGTTGTCAAAGTGACGACTCAGCTTATCTATTTTCTTTCTATAGCTGATCTCTGTGGGAAGCTGGTGCTCATTGAAATTAGCAAACTGATCAGGAAATGATGTGTGTTATCAGCTGAACGTGCAGGGTTGTGGTGGCTCAACCTGGCACCTCTGTGCCTTTGAAGAGAACTGGTAAGTGAGGAAAGAGGAATAGGTCTGGATCTCATTCTGAGCAGGATTTCTCTGCTTCAAAGGGCAGACTCATTGAAAAGCAGCAGCTACCACTTCAAGGGAAATCCTGGACTAAAGTGGTGGAAAATGTAATCTTTTCACAGAACTAAATATTCCGGGTAGTTTTGATTTTTTAAATAAAGTTTAAAATTACAAACCAGCTGAAAGCTAAAGCTGAGATCAAACATTTAGAGATCTTCCTGTCAAAAATTTACATAAGATGGAGAAATGTTTTAGTTTTTCCAGAATTACCATTTTCTGATAGGAAATAACTCTAGTAAAATACCAGTAAATGGATGAATGAGGACATCTGGCTTAAAGTGTAACTTTTACTGGGTTAGTGAAATGTTGTTATAATTGAATTTCTCTCTTTCTGAATTGTGTGTGCTGATGGACTCTCATTAAGGCAACAATCTCTTTGCTTCTGATTCTGAAATTATTTTACTTCCCCAAACTGATATCTATGCAGGGAAGTAGTAATGAGGGTAGGATGTTAATTGGAACTCCTTTTACTTAATTTCTTTCTGTAATAATTTTCAAGGATGAAATTGGCAAAGGACATGTTTGATTACTAGTCTTCCATTGGCCATCTAGTATAATTCAGGGATTTTTTTTAAATTCGCAGTTTTTATTTTCTTCAATTCTTTTGCCACTGGAGACTTTTTAAACATTATTTACATGCATTTTAAACAGAGTGAGATTAAATAGCAAGTGTTTCATCAATCATATACTTAAACCACTCAGAAAGAAGCTGATGTATTTCTCTAAACAAATCTTGAATTGCAAATCAGAAGAAAATTAGCCTGATATCAGGCTATAACCACACTATGAAGGGAAAACTTGTATGTCCTAAGTATTTTATCCATTAAAAAATGTTTTTTTCCATTTGCTTCTGGTCTTCTGTATTCAGAAGATCTTGACGAAACTTACATAGAAAGGCACAATACAAACTCATCATTTTCTAGCACTTTGCCACAAGGAAGGGCATATCTCTACCAGTACACTTAGTGCTTCATGTCTACCAGTGACTGCCGTTTTTCTCCTCAAGCTTATCCACTGCCTGACATTTTATATGCAAATTACGTGTCTGAATGTGTTTACTGCTGCATTAGGTCAGTGATGAATAAAACAAGACTAGAAGTGTAGCGTTACAGCATTGCTGAGGGTTTTCCTGTACATATTGGCAATTATGTAAAGAGTAACACATACTGGGAAATGAATCTTTAAAAGTCGTTTGTGTGGTTTTCACATGGAAACAAGCACTCACCTGTATTGGATGAAAAGTGTGAAAATCCCTTCCTTGTTTTAAAACCAATCATTATAATTTCTCAGTTTAAAATATAAAGTTCTCACTCCAAATACCAGACTAATAAATAATTGAAAGCCACATGTGAGTTTGGGGCTGCTTTAGTTTTTTCTTTTATCTTTTCATTATTCAGCCCTTAGTGATGATTTCATTCTCAGCTTTTCCACCTAATTTAAAATACAGCCTTTTGTTTGGAGGCTTTGCTCAGGTAATATATTGTCACATAGAGAAATAATAACCTCCAAATAACCTTCTTTCAAAGAGCTGATATAATTTCACTTTCCCACTCAATGAAAAAGTTTGGTATCTATTTGATATATCAGATGTTTTCCACTTGAGGTCTACACAAGGTCTGTACACACATCACTGGATAAACAGGAATGTTTGCCCTACTACAAAGAGAGACACAAGTAGAAGACAAATGTAAACCTGACACAGAGCTGATAACAGCTTTTAAAAAACCAGATTAAACCTACTAGCAAGAGGATTAACAGTAACAGGAAAGCAGCTGGAAGAAACCAGGGATCCAGTTTATCACATGTATTTTATTAGTTTTCCTCAGGCCAATCTCAGCAGGGGAGTGCAGTGCCTAAAAACTAGCACTTGATTGGCTCACTGGGGAACATAGCACATAGGAATTAATGGATTTTGCATAGCAAGCACGTGAAGAATATAAAAACCATTTGTAGCCACCAGAAAAAATTGTCTCCTTCAAACAAAGTCAGACAAAAAAAAAATATGGTCTATCAGCTTTTTTCTTGTTTTGTATGCTCTTAAATAAATACTTTTACAAATTAGGATTCTGATTTCCATCAATTTAATCCCAATTTCAGCTCTAAATGAACTATTTTTATTTGCTATTTTATATTTTTTTATTGATTTTGTTGGAAATTAATTTTCATCTTTGCCATCTGCTGTTTAAGGGCACACTATACAGGCATATATACTGCAGACAGTGTAACAGGAAGATGTGTCAAATATTTAAAATGCCAAAGAAGAAATTTGTCTGTATATCCCTGTGTACATTGACCAAAACATTGGTCTCAGATCTTGCCATATTTATTGCTGATGCTTTGCTTAGGTTTTCATTCACTTACCTCCTTCTCCTTGCTCAGTGTCCTCTTTGTTGATCCTACTCACTTTCGAGCCTCTCCATGGTAGCTGTCATGCTTACCACAGAGAATTTAAACAACCATTGGTTATTTGACCAGTTCCAAAGAAAGTATTAAAAATAGTAATGAACCTACCTGATCTCCCCAAATACAGCTCCTGCTCTTAGTGTAACCAGGACTTTTGTACCATCAGGACCTCCAAGGACTTGAACTTCACCTTGTTTGATGATGTACATCTCTCTGCCAATCTCTCCCTGGGCACACAAACACATAAAGGACCCATGTTTTAGCAGTGTTTTTTGTTGTTAGAATAATATGACATATTCCACGTTTACCAATATTATGAGGCAAAGCAGCAATATAATTTTAAAAGTCAAAAGGCTGCAGCAATGTAGCCAGGACTGAAAACGTAGGGACCTGCACTTCTTGTCTCTTCACTTGGTCCTCCAAACCTGCATGCAGCATGTCCTTGGTAGAGTGTGATGAGATGCAACACACCTCCAAGCAGGAGGTGGTTCCAACAGGGTTTTATTCCCTACCATGTGTGTAAAATTTGAGAGCATATTTTTTATTACACAGGGTACCTTAATTACTTTTATGCTGCCTTAATTAAAATGTCCTTTATTTAAAGGACATTGTTGACCAATATATGAACTTCTTTTCTAAAATACATAATACAATTATTATTTCAACAGGACAAAAATGCTCACCTTTTTGCAGACAAAGTCACCAGGTAAATAGACAATGGATTTCAACCTTAGAAGCATGTCATATATCATCTGGGTATCACAGCCCTGTTAAAATAGTTAGAGTTGATTGCTCTGTTAATTCAGTGGCAAAAGTGACTATTAGTGCTTACACTGGCCTCAAAACCCAACAATACAGGAAGCAAGAGATTCATAAGTGGAATGCAAACTCAAATCATCATAAAAATCAGCTACTAGAGCTGAGAAAAGACTGAAAGATTTGTTATTTCAAATACTTATAAAGTTCTCTATGGGTGGAACATCTTTTCATTTTTTAAAAAGTGAGCTTCTGTACATCCAAATTTGCAGTGGAAGATCAGTTAGTGTTATGATCAGACTTTTATGGGTCTGTTGTGGGAATTTTATGGGTTTTTTGTTTTTTTATTGATCCGGGGAAAAAAACCAGATCACGTCAAATGTTGGTATGAATCAATGAATTCCATGTCTTCAGGAAATGTGGAAAAATCATACAGCCATGTAATGTTTATACAGATATTTCATGTGATTTCTTAAAAATATCTTAACAAGCAAATTTCCTGTATTCAAGACTACTTCTAAAAATTCAGGGTCTTCTTAGTTTTGTCTCAGAAAGCCAATTTTAAGTACACATTTAATTTTAGCTCTGGAAAACTATCACAACAAATAAAGAGAAAGCTCCTTTGCATAAAAATTTTCATGTAGCGAATGCTGCATTTTAGTAAGTGATGTTGCCAGAACACATAGCATGGGAGATCTTTCAGGCAGACCTGGGTGGTGTACAGCAAGGTGAACTGTGCTAAAATTTAGATTATTCTATGTCTGACTCTTCAGATTAGTTAACTCACAGTCTGACCATAACATCATCTTTAGTGTGTTGTCATAATAAGACTGTGTCTCAATCTCATTTGCTTTTTTTTAAAAGTCTCTGCCTTGACAAAAAAACACATTCAAATGCAGGCACTTGGCTTTGTTCTCCATTAATTGAGACATTTCTTAGACTTATTTTGCCTTGCATGTTTACAAATATGTTCTTAAGTATTGCAAGATGCACAGAAGAAGGTTTCTGTCTCAGGAATACATGTTTCTGCATTCTCCTGTAAAACTACTTGCTTTGAATAAGTCCACTTTATTGACAATGGCAAAGTTCACATCAATTGCAATGGCTAATTGCATTTTTGTTGGCATCTGCTCCAGTAATTCTGATTCATCTGAAAAAAAAAAAAAAAGAAAGAATGGAAGAATGTCCATAAAAATGAGCTTTGTATAGAAAAATATTTATGAGATCAAGTGAGGAAGCTGCCAATAGGTTTTTACTGAGATGTTTAATATATCTTGTCTAAAATTATTACCAGAAGGTGACATTAATGAACTGAGTTTGTGAAGTAGTAAGTGTCATATTGTTTTGTAATTTCTTTCTTTTTCAAAGTGAGTTGAGCAGCCTCCTCTCACTTCCCGCATGCAATTCAGAAAAGGAGAAATGTGAATTTCACCCTATATCTGTATCTATACATCCACTCTCACTTGGACATGCTAAGTAACTGGAATTGCAAAATCCTTACCCAGCATTCCCTGAGAGTCCCATGTGTATTCATACCAAGTTCGAACACGATTTTGAACCAATCTTGGAATAGAATAAGTGTTCATATAGGAGACAGTGTTGTCCACACAGGAACGAAAATAGTTCTGTCCTGCTGTTGCTGCTCCAATTACATCTCTCATCTGCAAACATCAATTGTTGTTACTACACATTTCAGAAAAAATAGTCTTGATTTTAATATCTTAGAATCATAGAATCATAGAATCAGACAGGTTGGAAAGGACCTCTGAGATCATCAAGTCCAACCTTTGATCCACTACCATCACAGTTGCTAGACCATGGCACCAAGCGCCACATCCAGCCTCATCTTGCCAGCAACATATAAAAATAATAAGACACTTGTTTGAAAAATCACTGAATAATTATACATTCAGCTGCATGTTTTGAATAGGTGCTTCATCCACTCTTTCAGAAGCATTACAGATTTAATCTGATTGTGTTGCAAAGTGTAATTATGGTTTTAGAGGAATAATTTCTGGGGTTTAGCTTTTTCCTTCAGCTCATATTTCTGGACATGGATGAAAATGAGAGATAATGCTTTTCTTAAAAATCCATAATAAAGGTACATTGCATTTGGAATGCAATGTAAGTCAAAAGTGAAGCAAACTGGGCTGAATTTTTTTAGTAACATCATCTAACACCGCTAGAATGGAGATCATGCCATTGTTAAAATTGTTCAGAGATCAATCCTGAGTACTGTGAGCTGAAAGCTGACCTAAAAGTTTTTAGTGCAGGAACATCATTTAACATTTCAACACAAATGTAATTCAGTTTTTACAAAATAGATGATTTAGTGTTCATAGATATTTTCTAAAAAGCTTATTTTTTCAAAAATATTTCTTCAAAACTTAATTATTTAAATGTGTTTTTAGTGGAATGGCTTCATCTGGCAGCTGCCAAGGATTAGTGTCAAGGATTTTGCTCCTTTTTACAAGGATGCATTTGAACGCAATGGGAATAACAATGTTTAGGCAAGTGTGCTAAACCAGGAATAACTCAGTTATTTTAAGAGGTCTTTGTAAACAGGAACTATAAAAAACAAACTGCAATGAAGCAATTTGTGTGTTAAGGTTTAAAGTTTGAGTCTACAAATAACTACACTGGTTACAAAAACTAATCTGCAGAACCTTCTTAGGGAATGAGGCTTTCATTGGCAATTACAAAAATTTAGGGAATAATTGGAAATATGGAAACTCTGAAATTTAATTCTGTATACTTGTTTTCCAGAAGAATATTTTATATGAATGGTTTCTTTTATTTTTAGTAATTCTTTTTTGTGGATGAATTTAAAATCCTATAGGCAAGAGCCTCTTTTGTGAGTTACCTCTTCTTACATTTCTAAGGAGCAAGAGACACATGCAATTTTTTGATTGATTTTTTCAAATACTGTATTAAAAATAAAAATTAAATTTCAGGGGGTTTGGGGTTTCTTTTTGATAATTCTTTCAATAACAGGCATGTACAAATCAAAAAGTCTGGAATGATTTCTGCAGAAACTGATAAGACAATCTCACATAGGAACCACAGCATTTGTTTTTCTGCAGGCAAGGTATTTTAAAACCTGTGGATTTAAAGCTGGAAATATTTGGAAATATAACTGATGTGCTATGCTATGGTCCTTGCTCTTCCCCCCACCCCCCGCCAAATGAGAACCAAGAGAAATAGAAACCAGTTAATTTTCAGATTAACAAATACATTGTAATTTGTGGAAGAGGTCAGAATTCTAGTTGGGCAAAAATCATGGGATTTCCATTAACAGTATTTTATTGGTAGTAATACTGAACATGACTTATTCAACAGTTATAATTTTTATATCAGATTTAACAGTATAACATGAATGTCAAGGAAGTGTCTCCTTGGCTGTAAGTAGAAAAAAGGAATTATAAATAGTTTCAAGAATCATCTGTGTCCTGCAGAGTCTTGGCTTTAAGTCAGCTTCTGTGCAAAATAGCTACAAAGCCGATAACTGATTAAACACATCTATTTGTCAGAAGAATAAGGAGGGATGACAGTAGAATAGAGGATGGAAGCTAAACTTTTTCCCAGAACTAAACTCCATTAAATTGTGTATATTATCACTACATCACAGTAATTTGAATGTAATTGTTATTGATTTTTTTTTTAATGTACCTGACCAATTAAGCTGGAGAAGACAAAGACACCCATGAAATAATTCAGCAGTTGAAACACTATCTCAAACAGTGTTTGTGGTTCTGGAAGGCCACCAATGGTGATTAAACTGCGAACCGCCCAGTAGTAACACCTCAGGTACCTATGGATACAAACAGCACTTTTGTCAAAGACTGTAGATACTTATGTGGTTGAAGTTAAACATATACCTGCCTAAGCTGGGCCTTTCAGTGACACTTTTCAGTCCAAAAGACTTTCAGAATTTTTATAAACAGTTATGAATTTAAAATGAATTTAAAAATGAATTTAAAAATGCTACAGTTACATACATCAAATTGATCTGAAAGTTCTCACTGACAACAAAATAAAAATGTATGGGAAATGCAGTACTTACTGTTTTCTAGTAACTCTATGTAGTGTTACAGACAACTTGTGTAAAAAGTTGCCAGGATGGACAATACACTGTTAGGATGCTATCAGTGAAGATGTCATGATGTTAGAAGCAGTGTAAAAATGTTAGAGACTTTCAAGAGTCTCTCTATGCTAGATGCTCAGACATCTGAAGGTCTCTTTCATGGCTTTCACTTGATGACACCAGTGTGAATTTGTGGGAATGACGAATGGGATGTTCTTCTTGTGTCCATTCCTACCCCTTTAACCATGCTGGTCTTCCTCCTACTCTGCTTCTGAGCACCCATTATTAGGCTCTACCTCCTGGGTTGTGTCAAACAGAAGTTACATATTTCCACAAACTGTGTGTTTACTTAGCTTCTCCCAACCACATCCCTTATTCAGCACTGAAGGATTGATTCCTCCATTAACATCTCCTAGTTGCTGGTCTTCACTACTCCTTCTGTCACTTTAACAAATACATTTTGCCTTCTCCACTACTTTCCCTCCTACCAGGGGAGACCAGTCCATTAATGGCTACAAAACCACTTTAAGACTTTTATCAGAATTCTCTGGATCTAGAATTCAAATAAATACATCAGTAAAGAATGATCAGTCACTAAGACTCTGCTTCAATGAATGGTTTATGTTGAGTCCTTCACAGTATCCATCTGCTGTCTGTTGCTTTTCATACCTGAAGTGTGAGCTGTATGAACAAAGCTTTTTCTTCTGTTTGTATATCCCTCTTTGTACACAGCCTTCATCACAGAGCCTATTGCATTCAAGTCATATATTTCTATTAGTACAACACAAATTTGTAAAAGCAACAAAGGATATGGACAGAATGTTCTGGAAAAATGCCTTGGCATCTCTAAAATTCTGGTATAAATCTCATTCTAGAACATGGCCCCGCACATAGTGCAAATCATTGTCAGAAGTATGCTATCATTTGCTTCTTTTCTGAGCAAACAAGTACTTGGTTTAGGTATATTTTTAAAAACCTCCTATTAAATATTTCCAAGTTTTTCACCTAAAATTTACTTTACCAGGCAATTGATTTCTGCTTTTCATTGCAAAGGCATTTTTTCCTTGGTTACAGATTAATGAAATGCAGTAACAATGATCGCTTTTACCATAGTTTTCTAGTTTTAGATTTTAACAGCCAGAACTGGTCATTTTCATTTAATTTTTTAAATTAAAAAAAATTATTGCATTCTTGCTGTCATATCATTTTTCTATGTTAGGGCTGCAAAATTAACATCTGGCTTACACCACTGTAATATTTTCACCTGGGTTAAAAAAAAAAAAAAATCAAATATGCATCTTTCCAGCAAAGTATACATAAGTTGCAGCTTTATCCTAGATAGAGTTCTTTAGCATAAACAAATAGTAAGAAAAAGACTCAGATCTGTTTTGGAAGAATGATAGATTTAAGTATAAAATGATGCCTCTAGTTTGACTAAGATGAATTACCATATAAGGTACAATAATATCATATTTGTTTGCCATACTGAGAATACTGTAGTGCTTGAAACACGTATAATTTAGTAACAGAAAAGTAAAGAAACTATAGTTTCTTACTTCTTATATATAAGTTACTACAGGAAACAAAGGTAATTAACCAACTCCTTCACCCTGCGTTCCAACCTTGTTGAATCCACTGTGATAGACAATATAATCTTCTTTCTGGGAATGTCTACAAAGAATGAAAGCAGGTCCTCAGAGGAATTTTTCTTTTCAGTGTTTTATATACAAAATGTGAGAGATTTTTTTTGATATCTGCCTACTCCTTTCTGAAGATGTAGTTAATATGCTATATTCTTCTGTAATTTTACTTAAAAACAAACTTTCTACTGGCAAAGTCACATGATATTCACTATCTCTTAAGGACAGGTTTTCTCCATTTCTGCATTTTTGTTTTATTTTAATCTGAAAGTTACACAGTTGAAATAGAGAGCAGCTTTCTTCCCTAAGAAAGGGAGAAATGAGATTATAAATTTTGTTTAAGGAAAGCCAGAAAAAACAGACTCCTGTTTCAACAGTATTAGCAGCTCTGCTTCCTACTAGTTTGTGTCTGGAAAAAGTCACTGTTCACCATACAGCTTACTGGCCTGCTATAAATTTACTATTGAAGCAAACAACATGAGACAAGAAAGGGATTTTTCCCTCTGCTCATCGTAGAGAGTATGTTTATCCTTCAGGCAATCAAACTATTAGATTTTTCCCTAAAATAAATCCAAGGTATGCAAACATTCAGGAACACTGCAAATCAGTTACCTTATAAAATTATGCCAATAGAAATATCTTTTTCATAAAAGTCCATTTTAAAATACACTAAACTTCTTACATGGTTTTGGTTAATGCAGGTAAATCAAGTCTTTTTGTGCGTGGCTCTCAGTTTTTAAGGTTATATTTACATACTCATTTCAGCCCAGGGAAGTGTTATTTCAGGGCTATCACATTTGATCCTCTCGCATTACAACCAGGATGGGTTTAAGCAGAGAAAAGAAGTGGCCTTTATAAACTGTTATCTAATGACCTCCTTGTTACCTCTTTTTCCAGAGTGATGTGTTCATCAGGTAGCTGTGAGTATGATGATCTCATACAGAATGGAGTAAACTAGAAAGCTTTTACCTAAATTTTGTGGCTGCAGGTAGCAGGTTCAGACCTGTGTTAACGTGATGTATGAGTTGGGCTGTATATTCACAGCTTGTCTGGAAGCACAAAACTGCCTTTATACAGCAAGTGTTGTGATTGTGGCACAACAGACCTATTGCAAGAATAACGTACAGCTGATATGCATGAGACACATTTTAAGATTTGCCAGTCTCACTGCTCATTGGACAATGCATAGTAAAGAAGTGGAATTGTTCTAGACACGTACGGTGACCATTTTCTGGGACTTACAGACGTTCACTAAGTCTGTGCCTGGAGCAGGAGGGCAGCAAGCTACAGGAAAACATAATTGAGATGAAAATAAATGTCTTAAATATGCCAAAGAATTTTGCATATTGCTTGTGGATGACTTGCAAACAGCAGAAGAATTATACCATGAGCGAAATGAAATGATTTGTTTTGCCTAAATTTACCTCTGACCTGGAGCGTTTGCGTGAGAATTTCACCTCCCTAGTTTTAGTTTCTCTATGGACAGTGATGAAAGAGAGATACTTCTTTTGGACAATTCAGAACAATGACATTACGTTCCTGCCTTGAATTCTTTTCTAAAGTATTTGTCCATTTTCCTTAGGAATTAGGGAGATTGATCTCTTACTTAGATAAACTAGATTGTAAATAAACATGTATAGTTCAAATTCCCCACTTAATTAAGAGGCCTTTTCAATATCATGCTGCCATGCTTACATAGACTCTACACTATGGTGTTAAATTAGTGATGCTGCACTTCTGCATTAGGAGAGGGTGAGGTCTGTCTGCCTAATTATATCAAGCTCATGAGTGCACTTTTAATGCTGGGAACACCTTGTGTGGCTAATTTGGGTGTGTTGAGATAAAGTAAAGTAAAGACTGCCTTTTGCACGTCAGGTCAAAGGCTTTGACTGAAGGCTGCCCTGCAAAAAAGCTCAAGTCTTCTTGGGTTAACACTAACACTTTAGAATCTGGACAAGAACTGGATAAGAATAGAGATAGTGGAGATTTGCAAAAGAACTATTTTGATAATTTTTCTCATGATTTGAGTGTTGTGTACAGCTGTTAGTTATGGATTTAATTTATCAGTTAGTATGCCTGCTCAGTAACATATATGAAGTCAAATTGATAAAGGAATCTGTTTTCTGTTTATTCTTTTTTAACCTGAAAAAGAAAAAAAAAGTATCCTAGAAGTGTTGACATTTTTAAGAACTGGTTTTGGCCATAACTAGCAATATTTTATGGACACAGCAGGGATTTTTTTGTAAAACATTAATGCAACTAAATCAGTGCCAGATCATTTGCTTTGGGTCAGTGTAATCTGAGACTATAAGAATTTTGGTTTATTTGTCACACTGCTTACTGTCATTTTTTAAAAATTAGCTAGGTAGCTATGTTTGCTACCTACTCTCTTTGTGAGACTATTTTGCTCCAAATATTGTCAACCCTGAATGCTATGTGAAAAGAAATTATGTTGTGCCATAATATATGCTGCAGCCCTGGTCATTTTTCCTGACTGATTTTCCCCATATCATTCTTAAATCCTGCTTTCCAAGTAAATGAATACCTAGATACCCAGAAATATCTTATTTGATAGGTTTAAATTCAGATTGCATTTCCAAGTGTAACTAATGTTCACATAGCGCTTCTCTGTCAAAAATCCCCAAATATAACAATTAGATAATATGTCATGCCAAATGTCCCAAATTTCCCAACTCATCTTCATAGAACAGGTGCTCCAGCCCTGTGGTCAACTTAGTACCTCTCCTCTGGACTCGTTCCAATAGGTCAACAGCTTTCTTGAGTTAAGATACATGCATATCCTAATATGTATTTTATTTAAACATCTCAGTTTAATGTAGATCTTGAATTATCAGTTTATTATTATTGTTTATAAAATAAATCTGCCCTGAATTCCATGTGATTTCAGCGTGACTTCATTTGAAAAATGTTTTTGTCTCCTCATGGAAGAGATATCACAAAATATTAAAAAACCTACCCATTGCCTCTGGGTACAAATACATTGTCTGTGATCAAAGTAGTAAATAATTTCTACTAATTATTTCTCTGATTGAAATGCCAAATATTTTTGTCTGTTCCCTAGACTTTTTTGAAGAAGCATTAAAAAACTTGAAGACCGAGGAAACTCTACTTTCAGATTTTTCAGGGTTTTTAGTCTTGCTTACATTATTTTTAATTATTAAGCAAGTATTCCCAACAACATTAAGAAAAATATCTATAATGGACATTAGTTTTCCATTTTTCTTGTAGCATTTCTGGAAGCTTTGATCCTGCAAATAAATACCTGTCTGTAACTTCATTTACATAAGTGGCCCCACTGAACTCCATGACCCTACTTGCAAATGCCTGACTGCAGTACTGAAGCTGTGTATTTTAGTGGTGTGTGGAAACTTCAGACGTAATTTTTTTTGAGAGATAACCCTAATTATAAGAAAATCAGTGCTGCTTTACACAAAATGTGTTTTGCTTTCAAAGCCTATTTTCTTATCGTTCAAGATAGTGACTTCATATCAAACTTGTGAAGTCTGACAAAACTGCAGACAGGAGCACATCTCCAAGAAAAAGGTGAAAAGTTCTTTACAAGGTGGTTTATGACAGCAGTAAGATATTATATATGGTTTTACAAAGAATGCAATTGATGAACAAATTGAGCTTCTGTGGCTTTAACCTATGGCCTTTTAAATAAATAAATGTTCATAGAACTGAACTGATGAGATATGTTTTTATAAAGCTACAGGCCAAATATATTATGACTTTGCTATTTTCTCTTAGTTTCTCTTAATCATCTTAATAAATCTTCTTTACTTGGTGCCCAACTCAGTACTCTCATAAGAAGAGCGTGGAAAAGTGTGCCAATATCCAGTCCTTCCCACTGGTAATACTTTGTCATATTTTTAAGCATGAAAGCATCCCAAAAAATGAGAGAAGGTTGGTGGAATTTTTTCAGACCAATCACCACAGTGCAGAGGGACTAAAATATTACACTTTAGTGTCACAATGCTGTTTTGCAGAAAAAAACCCCACTAAACTATTCTGTTTTCTCTGAGGGATTGCTATATAATCCTTCGAACAGTTCCCATGTGCATATGCAATCAGTAAGTTTAATTTGTGACCTTTGTTGTTTTCTAAATGTTTAATTAAGTTGGTGCTTTACACTGACTTATAAACCTATAAAAGCTGAAAGTGGTAAACTGATTATTCACTGCACCTGCCCTCCCAATATGTTTGTAATGAAAGCTGCTAATCAGCAGCCATGGTGCTAAAAGTTTGCTATTCAAGCACTTGTAAAGTGAGGGCAAACCCTGCAAACAAAGGCTTGGGAAAAGGAGGGGGAGGCAGGAAGGAGCAAAATTAACAAAAATCTTTTGAAAGAGAAAAGGACTTACATGTTTCCTTCGCCATCGTACACCCATCTAGTGGTGCCAAGTCCTTCATAATCTGAAGCCCAATAATACAGGCATGCATTAATGTGTAAGATAAACAGCAGGTATCCAGTTGTTCGAATGACCCTATAAAAGTCAACAGATTCCTGTAAAACAACTTACATTTTTCCTTCCTTATAATATAGAATCCATTCTTTTTTTTGGATCAACTGCATTAATATTAAGCGTCTACTGGGTAGTTCCCCACCTGTATGGATTCTGTGAAAAAAATAGCTGTCAGTTACCCATCTGTCACATTTATCCAAGGTCAAAAAAATATCTTTCCTAGAATATTTGACATGGGGTAATTTTTACATTATGGTAACCTGAGGAGTTTATAATCAACTTCTTTAAATGGTTATGAATAATTACAGAAATTTGAAGCTGTATTAATGAGGCTAGAGGGTACAAATTAATGCATTTGACAAACTCTCTTCAAGATAGGTTCTAAACTTGAGAACCAAAGCTGAGAAATGTCTGAGAATGTCAGAAATGAACTGCTTTGCAAGAGCTGTGCTGGGAAGTCTGCAGTAGATTCTCTCAAGAGTATGACTTAGTATTTACATCAGGAGTTACATCATTCCTAATCATGGTTCTTATGTTTATGGCCAGATCTTTGAAGAATACCAATGGTGAACTACTTAAGCACCAAGCAGCTTTCTGTTTAATACAATAATGGTCTCGTTGTATATCCTCTCTTCAGTGCATGGGGATCAAAAGAAAGATCTCCTGGATTTAGGTCTCCATTCAAATACTCATACAAGCAGGGGACAAATAAGCAGGAAAAGTACAAGACTTCCTTAAACACAGAGAAGCTGGTATGTAATGAGTTTATCTGCTACAGCTAGAATTCAATGCAGTATGGAATGCAGAATAACTGAGTATGTGGTTTTATGAAAATTTAATAAGAGCTAAATATGTTGGATCTATAAACCAAGTTAATGGGAGATAATATCAACCGTTAATGTGGTTGGTTCTGTATGCACTCCTTTGCTGGTTCTTCAGGTGCCATTGCATGCCTTCCTTGACCTCTCCGTGCCATTAAGCAATCTACCTAAGTGTACTCTTGTTCTTTGTGATGCTGACAAATGAATGCCACTTCTCTGTTTAGAAGTTGGTGTGCTTGCAGGACGGCTCTGTTTAGGATTGCAAGCTGTTGAGAACAGCAGATAACTGTTGTGATCTAGTAATATTGCAATATTGACCATACAAAGTCTTCTGCACAAGTTTGAGTCCATTCAAGTGGACTCCTGAGATCTGAGTGAAGATTCTGGAAGCCTTTGCTACAAGTAGATAAGACGTAAGTAACCTTTGCCAACTCTACTCCTACAAACTCAAACTAATTATTTTGAGAAGAGAATCCACCCAGGCACATACACTTGCCGTGTAGAAGTTTAGTTTGATATTATTAAGTTACTTGGTGACTTATAGCTCAAATTATGACTATACCAGGATCTCAGACCAAAGCAACATTGCTACATTAAATTAAAATGCAGTAGTTTGCACAAAGAGCCTGACTTTTTTAGACTTTTTAGCTCCCACTTGTATTCTTCTGTATAATTACCCCCGTTCTCCATTTGCCAATGACCAAAACCAGGAGTTGGTGTTTTCTGGAGTATGAGATAGAAAATAGATTCACTTTTTAATATTTAGATTCTGAAATTTACATTCTGCATGTGATTTAATACTGGAAAATCTTCCTGGGCAGGAAGGAAAGACACCAGAAGCAACGCACAATTGTGGAACTCAACCAACATCATGCTAAAGAAATGCCTAACAGGGCAAAGAGCTTTGCAGAGTAGCTGACTCTGTCTTTCCATCTGCTGTATACATTTCACAGGACCAGTGAGACCTTGCTCACGTCCCTTTCTCAACTTGTCCTCTGAACAATCATTTCCCATTCCATACTTTTATATAGTGTGAGACTGTTCCTTGCAGTTTATTTTAGTGAAAATGAGTTTGCAAATTTGTTCCCATTTCTTTGAAATCCATGTAGATACAACATCCTCATTATATACAAACTATTTACTTTATCCAGAGTTATCTGGATATAAAAACTTTATCTCTCAGTACTCAATGCAAACATTATAGGAGATATAGAAAAGTCATTGAGTTATTACTCCAAAATGCAAAAGATGTAATATGGAAAATAATTAATTTAAAAACAGTTACTTTTAAAACTTATCAACATTAGAAAAAGTTAAAAACCATAGGCAGAAGAAAGCCCATTCTTTTTAATTAGAAATTAGAAAATGGAGAAGATAGGGAGGCAGTGATTCAGAAACGGACATCTGTGGAAACTCAGCAAAATCCTCTCTTGAACCAACAAGGATTATTAAAAAAAAAAAAAAAAAAAAAACCCAACCAAACCACAAAAGAGTCTCTGATAACTGAAAAGAGAGAGGGCATTATATAAGAATATAGCCTTATATTCTTAGAATTACATTCTAATTTATATTATATATAGAAATATATCTTATATTCTTAGAATATTAGGCTATATTCTTATATAAGAATAAGCTTTATGTAAGTCAGCATCTCAAAAATTTTTTCATAGAACTTTCAAAATTCTGTTTTATTTCACAGCTACATGAAAATATGAAAGGGATGATGTTTCAACCTCCTTTTCACATTTAACTAGTTTTAAAATCTCATGAAACCTCTCATTTAAATTTATAAATATCAAGTGTACCATTTAAGTGCAATAATCTCTGAAATAGAGTAAGATGGTAAACAACATATTCTGGTTTCTGCAGCAGCAACACACAGGAACAATACATGCCCCAAAACTGGGGCAGGGAAAAGAATCTGTTGGTGTAGGAATTGCACAAGCTAAACGAGGGTTGATGGCATTGACAGTAGATGACAATAATGGTGACAGAGTAGATGGGTTCATTGGGTCTTAGCAGCATCAGTGACAGCTGAAGGGCCTATGAAACTTGCCATAACTATGTCCATGGACTGCTTGAGTTGCATCTAAAATTCTTCCTTTCAATGCAGAAAGTGAGAACACAGCTCAGCAGACAACATTTATAATCACTGTTTGAGAATTGTGCTGAATTGGTCCTCATTCCCAGTGTAGTTCATGCAGTGAAGGATCAAGTTTCTGTATATGCCAGCTTCATGGGGAGAGCATGCTTGAAGAAAAATGTTGACACAAGCTCAAGCTCATAACACTTCTTAAGTACAAATAAACAGCTACTGAGGATTTGGAACTGCTATTAGCAACTTAAAGAAACTGTTCTTTAGCTCTTTCACTGAAGAAAATTCTTTCTGATACTTTTGATCAGTTAAATTTTGGCAGGACCCTCAGTTTGGAAAACATTTTGCCTGAACCAGGCCAGCTGAACTGAGCTAGATTTCATATGTGAGTGAAGCCTTACATATGTTGTTTTAAAGATTACAATAAAGACATATTTAAAAAAACTTAAACTGAACAGTTAAAGACATATCATACTCCATCCAATGCTTAATTGACAACTCATAAAATCATACGATTTGGATCATATGAAATGAATTCTGTGCCCAACTCTGCGTGCTACTCAAGTTTTATCAGCACATACCTGTAGATGTATGCTTTTTCCATAATAGCTTCCAAACGATCATTAAACTCAAAGAATGTGTTATGCTGAATGGGAAAAAAATGAAAGCAATCCAATCACTATTCTTCAGAACACATCTTTTTATAATAGTACTGACGTGAGTTCACATATACATTTTGAAAATGGAGTGTTCAATAATCAAACTTTCTTTAAACATTGTCCTGGTTCCAGCCAGGACAGGGTTAATTTTTGTGGTAGCCAGGAGGGGGCATGGCTAGGATCCAGAGTTTATTCTGTACCACCTCACCTCATTGCTGGGGGTGGGGAAAATGAACTCTGTTCTGGGAAGAAACAATTCCTTCTGGTTGAGAAAACTATTGTCTATTATTGTGGAGTTTTACCACGTGAATAATTTCTCTCTTATATCTTTTGTTATTGATATTGTGGTTATTACTGTTAATTTTCTTATCTTGTTTTTTACAGTAAATTGTTCTTGTCTCATCAAATGATCTTTGTGTTTTGTGCCTCCAATTGAAGAGGGGGAGGAGCAGTGCATGGTTTTTAGTGGGAGCACTAAATTGAAGAATACCATTCCTAAACCATGACAAACATTTAACTAAATTGTGAACTGAAAAGCAAAGGTGAAAATTGAGTTAAATGGGTTTTTGGGCATTAAGTGTCCTGTTAATCTGATTACAGAAATAACCTTGTTGATTTGGTCAGACTGCTGCAGATAAAATGATTTCTACTTCCTCAGACGTATATAATTGCTTGGACAACTTGATCATAGAGAATTATATGCACTAACCCTCCTTTTTTCTCTTTCTGAAATTCCAGTAACTCTCCAGTAAGTGACTGTATGTATCAACAGCCACATACTAGATGATTCTATGTGGTATCAACTCCAGCTGTATCAAATTCTTCCTGTTAAGTATTTGTCCTTGACCTTTAGTGATACCTTTTAATGTTTGCATATGCTTTTTTCTTTGTTTTTGTTCAATACACATCTGTTTGCCTGATTTATGGTCTTATTTAACTTTTCATTCTTTCATATTATTTCGGTTCTGATTTATGAAATGTTGAAAATTTGTTGAACATTAAAGTGAAGAACACCCTGATTTTATTCTCAGACTTCTTGTGTCTCCCTCACAATGTTAAATGAAAGACGATTCTTTGTCAACGTATTGATTGTATGAAGGGGAATGTATTTAGCTGCAGAGAAGCCTGCTATGTACCATGTTCTAATCCCTTTGCAGACCCTTCATTACACAATTCCAGATGTCTTTGGACTCAATAAAAAAAGTATGTTTATGCTTGATAAATATTCTGTGCATGATTTATATTGTCCTTAAAATTCCTTCCTTTGCTTTTAAACACGAGTCATAAGCAAGAGAAGAGGAAAAATCATTGGCATTAATTAGTGAATTTTTTTAATCTTTGAAAACTAAACGGCTGATTTGAGATTAATCTAATTTAAATTATGGAAAAAAGCAGCTTTAGTCACAAAATACTTTTTGAAAGTAGGAATTAAAAGCTGGAAGAAAAGTAAGAGAATGAAAGCTTAATTTGGCTAGACTATAGCCTGTATTTTTTGTTGGTTTATTTACTGATGTTGTACCTTAGCCTGATGATATTTTACAATTTCTAAATTTCATATTCCTAAATATTATAAAAAACTTTCTGTTGAGTTGCAAAACATTTATGCATGGTTAGCCATCCATCACTAACACAGACCTTACCTTTAGCATCCTGTTTACTCTAAGTGCTGGATTAAATCCAAAGAAGAAGTATAAAATGTCAGATGGCAATACTGATATCAGATCAAGCTGTTGAAGAGCAGAGAGGTCAATTTAAACTTCATAGTAATCATCATGCATTTATTTGCTGTCAAAAACTCGCTTAGATTGAATCATCACTGCAATAATATTTGAAGAGTCAGCATGCTAAACATGTAGCTTCCCAAAGCACTGACAGGCAAGATTATCTCTTTGAAAACACCAAGAGTTTTGCCCTGCTTTTAAATTCTCTGTGCCTGAGATTGTAATCTGTTTCATGGGGATTATTAACAGTATCTCATATATTAGATTATTAATACATACTGTTATTTCAATTGTAGTTCTGATAAAACTAAAGTGTTAGGCATGTGGCTGGTGAGTGGAGGTGGGGAGACCACTCCACAAGGACACCTTAAAAGTCCTTCAGCTTCTAAAACCAGGCTGCCTAAAGCAATCTGGGGGAGCACAAAGAACTTCATATTGATATCAGTAACACAGGGTCTACTTACCTGAAACTTCACAGAGCTGTGGTAGAATTTCTTTGTTTCCACTTTGTCTGTCTACAGTGATAATGAATGGAGAAAAAGGCAAAGTCAAGAACAGGATGTAAAGAATGAGCCTCTGGTACTCGACAAAAATAATTATCTACTGATAGTGGGGATGATGACAAATTAATGATAGTCTAAAAGTATGAATGGTGGGAGAAGTAGTACCTGTTTTAGGCTGGTTTACAATAGATCAGATTTTATTAGAACTATTTGAAAAAAATGAGGCTTGAGATTTGGTTGATTTTTTCCAATTTGTTCCTTACATTCTTTCCCCCAAAACTTCCCTCACAAGATATCTGTACCACTTGGTGCTTGACCCAAACCCCTCCAATTTCAGGGTGAAAAATTATATTAATCTGCAGTGATTCCAAGAAAAATGCAAAGAGTGTTTCTCATGGTGTTGTACAAAATTAGCTCTCGAAAAGCTTGCATTAACATGCTAGCATTATTAGCATTATAATAATCATCATTGCATTCATTAGCAATGATTAGCTATTTATTTTTAAACTGTTCTTCACGGGAACTGAGACTAATACCTTAATAAGAAAGGCTAATCACAAGTACCTAAAAATATTTACCTATTTTTATACTTTCTGTATTTATATCAGAGATACTTGAAAAAGAACTTTAAAATCTTAAGCATATTTTCATGCCAACTTTCACTATTACCAGTTTAAGCATTAAACTAAATGCAGGAGATCAGGCAGTAGATGATCTTCTTGTGCACTAAAATCTATGAATTGTAGAAATAGCTTCAAGGGAAATACAATGTAAGCTTCCTATGTTAGAGTTTTAACTTTGCTCATAAAAATTAAGGCTTGTGGGACTTAGGCAAGATTGCCAGTTGTCTTGGTCTGGAAGGTACATTACACTGCACTGCATTTAATACCTGTTCAAATGATATTTGCACAGCTTTATCTGTAAAGGTATCAGTAATATCGTGTATGTACACAATGTATAAAATTTTATGTAAAAGCATTGTAAAAGCTAGTTCCACATTACATTTCAAGATATATAATTGTGAATTTTCTGTCCATTGGGCAGTAATGTCATGCTGCAGTTATCAAAACTCTTTTTTTTTTTAAATAGTTTTTTTCTATAAGAAGTTAATCAAAAGCAGGGAAGATTTTAAAGAAAAGTTAATATTCTAGATGTCCTTTTAGTATGTCAAGGGCAAACTTTCACCCTTTTTCAGATACTTGCTTAAAATTTCATTTTGCACTTTTCTATAAAAAGATAAACCAAAAATAGTAGCAAGTATTAAAATTGAATGTACATATTTTCCCAAAAGATAATATCTCAAATAAATTATTTTCAAAGTATCCTAAAAATTACAGTGATTTGCTCTGATTTTAGAAAAAAATAAACTCACAGTCTCACAGTCTTTTACAAAACATGCTATCCTGTCCAACCCTAGCAGAATACGCACTGTCTTCAACTATGATTCTGGTACAAGGGGAATAGAAAGGTAAAAGTTTCACATAAACATACAAATGTATATATGCATGAGTACATGTATAATACATGTATAATCACTGCTTCTAGTAAAGCTTCACATATTTACTCCTTTTGAGAGCTATATGCTTGTTTCATCTGCTCTCTTCTGTTACTTTCAAACCTGTGTTTTCTGTTTTTAAGGATGTAGGCAATGGTTATGTTTCTTCCCCCATAGGAGAATAGAAGGTCAGTGAAGAATAGAAGGTTAGTGAAGAATAGGTCAATGAAGAAGAATACATGTAAACAAAAAAGAAAAAGCATCACATTGGAGGAATTTCTGTATTCTACTTTAACACACATCTGCTACCTATGGAAATCCCACTTCCAGTACTTACTATTATATCTCCCCCTTTTATAAATCGCACTCGGGGCTGGAAAATCAGTAAATCACAGAGGTAACAGATATCACAAATGACATCAATGGTAAACCAATATATTGTGTTACTTGGGGTTTGATATGGGAACACATAGCGAAGGGGAATAAACCAGCAATTCCAATTATAGGCGATTGTCACAAGCATGAGCCATCCAACATAACGGCGATCTGAAAGAAAAAACACTGAATTTACAGGCATGAACTTAGAGTCTATTGCCATTCTTTTAGACAAATTTATTCTATTGCAGTCTCTCTGCCCAGAGCAACCTAGCGTTCTCACTTTTTTAAGGGTACACACTGCTAAAGTGATATAGATGGAACTAGGAGTCACACAAGGAATTTGCAAATGGGAAAAAAGATGAGGTAATGAGAGCATACAGAATTTTATGCATCTGAAGAAACCTGATTCTATCATCTTGCATGCTGTTCATGTGTGTAATAACTGACAAAAGAATTATTTGACCCTAATGAATGGTACAGATTCTGGATGTCACTTTTCATGTCTTTTGATGTCACTTTTCATGTCTTTTTCCTTTTTAGAAAGGTGTTGTTTAGGGCAGAACCTCTGTATCCCTCTGAGTTGCAAACTGGAAGGTGTATCTTATGGTGGCTCACAGGTGCTATGTAACACCAGGTCACTCTGATACGTCTGTACCCCATTCTATTGCACAGTTTTTAATTTACCTGTGTAGGAGTCTATGGTCTCTGGTAGCCGCAGATTCTCCATGTATTTTTTCAGTGGAGGTTTTTTGAATTTACAGCACAGCATATCGCAGTAATGATCCTCCTCTGGCTTTGCTTCTGCCTCCTCTTTCTTTTCTTCTTTTTTTTCTTCTTTTTTATCTTCTTTTGGTGGGGGTGGTTTCTTTGGTGCTAGACACATAGGATGCCATGAAGGGTGGCATTTTAATAATGGCTCAATAACCACACCCTGTTTTAACATGAAGAAGAACTTCATCATGTTAAAATCTCTTCTAAAAACACTGGGCAGTGACTAAAATTACAGTTTATTATACCAAATGCATTAGAAAAAGAATTGGAGATTAAAATCAGTACTGGTATAAACATGTGCATCAGCTATCAGGAACAGGTCACTTACGTTACACAGTATTGCTCTATTTCCCTGAACAGTGCCCACAAGTTATGCCTTTTATAAGACTCACAAGAAAAGGTTAATTCATAATTCAGCATTCATTAATGCAACTGGGCATTTCTCTTTACATGACTGTTGCAAAGAATTTATGCAGTGAGAATGGAGATAGGAAGACACCTGTGCCACGGACTGATCTCTCCCGTCTCCTGAGACCTAATATACAAGATACAGCAGGTGAAATTAATGGGAAGTCCATGATTTTGAATATTTCTAGGTTTATAAAAATCTCATGGCACTCATGAGAAGAAGAACTGAGCCCAGTTCTTTCATATTTGGGCTGGGTAATGCTGTCCGCACGTGTCCTGTTAATTCTGATTAGGATACACATTCTTAAAAGTAAACTGGCAAACTAGATATGCAATACTTTAGGAAATAAATGGTTTTAAGTTCTACAAAGAGAACAAAAGAGGTAAATGAGCAAAGAAATAATTTTTTAAAAAAGGATTCCTTTATCAGATGCTATAGTTTATAGTTCTTCAGGCACCATTTTTTACAGTTTTTTAAAAAGCACATAAGCTATAAACAGCTTCTAAAAAGTTTCAGAACATAAAATCGTCACACTCAATTCTTTGTGAAAAGGAAAAAAAAAGTTAGACTTCCTTCTGAAGAGGAAAAGTATTGATTTGTTTTATGTTTCATATTTTTTAAAAAATCAATGATTAATTAACATCAGCTGAGTTTGATCTATTCAAACCCTGGACTTAAAGTCCCCAGTGTGTCCAGAAGATTGCTGTCAAGGCTAAGATTTGTATTTACTTTGTTTACACAGCAGATCTCATATCAGAGTGACTAATATCTACTCATAATATATGTATGTTTCTTCATGTGTCTCTGATTCATCTCCATGAATAAACATATTTGGGAGCTATTTTAAAATACAGAGAGCTGCTTGACAGGGATGATTCTAGATATTGCTTCTATAAGGTTTTTTCCCAGATTCTTCAGTGATGGAATTCAAAGGGAGCTTGTACCTAGGGACCTGGCTTATTGTAGGGAACTATGGATAAATTGAATTCAGTTGGCACAAACTGATCCTTTTCAGTGGATAAGTACACTATACTTACAATAAAATTTATTACAAAATAATTTTCACCTTTAAGCTCGACAAATGCACAGCTGTTTTGAGAGTCACTTACAAGCTGTAGGACTGCCTTCAGGTGAAGACAGCACTGGGTCGTTCAGCTTTTCCTTATAGACATTTGCTCTTTCCCGTAATTTTTTGATAATCTCTTGAAGTTGGGCCTCAGCATACTCATTTCTTTGGAAACCTGAAGGTGTTGGCTTCTGTGTGCTAGTTAAAACAAAAAGAAATAAAGCTTTATGTACTGGAATCAATGGAGGGAAACAACTCTAATTCTATTTCTGAGCTGAAGTCAGACATTTAGATCTTTATTGAGCACCGTGGTTTTTCACATCACTTGATTCATGCTAAGAGGAAACTTAAGTTACCTGCTCTTGCTTTCTGCTTATGCCAGCAGCAGTTTATGTACTATTTCACACAGAGGCGATCAGGGTACCCTGTATAGCCCATTACACTAATGACTTCCCACTGCTGCTTTTCACCAAGTTCTACTGTGACTATGTAAAGCCTAGAGCTAACCTCATGTTTTCACTAAGTGACAAGGCATGTTTTTCCCATCTGTGCATAAAAATATGCTCGTTATTGTATGGTAATATCCTAATGATGACATAACTGAGCTAAAGACTGAAATGCAGATGGGGGAGGAGAGATTATGCTTACCTGATGCTTCCTAATATTGGGAAGACTGATTTCATCTAGGTTTTTTATGGTTTGTTGTGGCTAACATGAGGTAAAAGAGTGCATCTGTTTTTAGTGAAAACAAAACATTGGTGTTCTTACTGAGGTTTCTTCCTTTTGGGCTAGTGGTTTACTCTGGGTCATAGTAACATTGAGCTGATATTCCAGCACTCACAGCATTTCTTCAAACCTGAGGACTGTTGATTTTCAAACACCTGCAAACTCACATTCTACACTGAAACGAATGTTTTCATTAGGATTTATGCATGCTGGACAGTCAAATAGAATGTGATTCTTGATCAACTCTTTTGGTCTTATTCATATTTGAAATTTCATCCTCAATTACTTGCTACTGTGTGATTATGAATACTGGGGCTGCTTTGGAGTTGTCACTCAGCTGGCAACCGGGCCACACATTTGGACTTCCTCTATGTGGAGACCAGGATATGGGATTTTTTTCCGTACCTTGACTAAATATTCCTCAGCTGATGTGACACACTGATGTCATAGCTGAGTGGAAATGGCTGTGGCTGTCACAGGGCAGCTCAAGGCCTCCTCCCACACAGGTCACAATTGCTACCCCTGTACCAAACCCCTGAAATCTATGCCCAATGTCCCAAATGCCATGGGGATGTGGATGTTACAGCAAGAGAAGTGGCAGACCAAGAGTGCATTATGCTTAAAATGACCAGATTCTTGAGAAAATCTTCTCAAAGGTGAGTAAAGTGGTATCACAGCACCTTGGGTAGAGAAGAAGTGAAAACCACTGCAAAGTGATCTTTGAGTAAATGCCATGTCTCCTCAAGACCTACACCTACTTTGAAGTTCCTAAGAGAAGGAGCTGTAACTTAAAAAGAATAGTGTCAGAGTGGGATGTGTGTAGCTTTTTGAGCAGTAGCTTTCTGGAGACACAACATATATCATGGTGTCCAAGGAAGTATAATTTAAACATGTGAAAATCCTTCAGCAATAAAACTATTGGATAAAGTGGAGATATGCTGTTAAAAGAATCAGAAGAAGCAGAAGTTTGGTATTATATGCTTGTCATTCCTCTAATTTAAGTCTTGTGTAGTGTTTATTTCTTAAAACTCTCCAGATGAGATTAATCAAAGCAGTTCTAATAGATTTTGTAATCTCATCACAGTTTCTTTTGTGTCACATATTCCCTTTGCTCAGGCCATCTGCAGTGTAATGAAATCATTTTTTGTTTTGAGCTAACATGTCACAATTAGTTTTCTGGCTTCTATGCAAAGAATTTAAAATAATTCTTAGTTTCTGCTGTTGCTGTTCTTGCTTGGGGCACTAGCTATCTTCGATTTAAATACACTTATCACAGGTGTCATGCTAAAGGCCCCTTCTATCTGCTTTCTAGGGACCTATAAATTGCATGGTATTTTCTTCTTATTTCACAGATTTCCCAATAAAATTTAAAGTCTCCTCTATCATGAATTTTGTTCTATATCTTTGCAGTGTAGTGCAGAGGAGCCATTTTTAAAGCTATTCACCCTACAGTTGATGAGAAATTGATTTTCCTTGCCCTACTTCTCATTTGGCTTGCATTGCCTCCTCCTCTATTTTTCTCTACTAATGAAATGCTTATTTTAAATTTTCTCTTGTTAATACAAGTGGAAGAGACTGTGTGTTGAATACAGCTAATTTGAAGATGTTTATTGTACATTCACTTTGTGTGGAGGTGCACTTTAAATTGCCTTGGCTAATGAAGCCCGTTCAAACTTCACTAAATCACTTCTAATAAACTTGGCTACTTGTCTCACATCAGGTGGTGCTAGGATTTGTGTCCAAGTTGTTATTCTTTAAGCAAATTTATCCCTGACCTTTGTGCAATGTGTTACAACAGGCCTGGGTCTATATTACTTACTACACCATATAGTCCTTTACAGAGAAGAAATGTTTATTCCCTGAGGAAGTAATAGTTTCATGTGGCCTAGGAAATGAAAGTCAGGACCACAACTCATGTATTATGCACACATTCTTGTTATTGGTGTAAACCCATGACATACCTCAAATATATTTTGTTTAACAATAACAATATATGTAACATGAGAAATGTAATAATAATGCAATTTTCTAATATTTTTCAATTGTAGGTTTTATTTTTTAACTTGTGGGTTTAAACTTGATTGTTTAGTGAACAAAATAACAGTGCCTTAATTCTCTCCATGCCACAAGAAAAGATTTAGACATCTAGTGAAAAAATATGGACTTGAAACAGGTTATGGAAATACTGTGTTGAGTGTGCTAATGTATGCAACAGCTTTTAAGTACTGAGACCTGAAAGTTTTCTGTGCTAAGAGTTCAAATAAACAGCAATAAAGAAATGTAATAATTATTTCAGAATAAATGAGGTTTACACTTTCTAAGTTGCAATAGAGATTTTGATCCCTTCTTGCTTTTAGGCCATGAACACTAAATACCTGAGTTTGGTTCAATCTTTTATATAGTAGGAAACCCCTGGGAAAGTGTATTTCATAAATATATGCTGCTGCCTGAAAAAAATTCATACCACTTTTTGCTGATTTCAGTTATAACTTTTTTTAAAATTTTAAACACTTGAAAAACTTTGTGCTAACTACATGGAAATAGAGTTCTTCATTTTGCAATAGAGCTTTTAATACTTTTTTTTGAGCCATAGTTGTGATTTATGGTTGTATTTATGACCTGGGTCTTGAAAAAAATTATTTGTTTTTTTCTGAATAAATTATGGAGAATCTCTGATTCAGAAAATCAGTTTTCAAAAGGGTGTGACAATGCATAGCTATACAGATGTCCACAAAACATGATGGTATGTCTGAGAAAGATTTCAGTCAGCTAGAAAAATGTATTTCCAGTCATCAAGAAATGTATTGGTTCAAAAACAGGTCGTCAGCCTGTGGTGACTATTCCATAGTAATGCCATAGAAACCAGAACTGTTTATGTGCCCCAAGTTCCAAGCCTAAGTTCACACATCCTAAATTACAGGAAACCTAGTAGTAGAAAAATAACATGTCATCTTTTTGACATAGGAACAGAGGTATTCCAAAAAGGTAAGTTTCACTATTTCAATTATGCTCCCTTTGTAGTCAATGAAAAGCTTCCCTGAGGAGAGAGTCAGAATGACTGAGATAAGTTTCTGCTGTGAATTGCCTGCAAAAGGAGCCTACCCTTCTGCTTTACCTGCACAGGAAGCTGATGAAACTTAGAAGCAAGCTTTAATATTTTCTTTCATGATGTTGGCACAAAACATAGTTGTGTACTAAAGTAGGAATGATTCCTATACTGAAAATTTTGAATTATTTAGTCTAAGTAATAGAAATGAGAATGCATCTAATGCTCTATACTGCAGACAGGTACTCGGAATCAAAGTGTAAGAATTTCTTCTGTAAGTGCTGGGATCATCACATGGAGGCAACAAAAGGGTAGATATCCAAGTGTTTAGTCAACAGCAAGGTGCCTATGAGCCCTATGTAATCTGGCTATGAAAAACATGGGTGCAAATGTAACTCCAGAATGCATATGACATACTGCCAGGGAAGGAAATATTAATATTGGGATATAAACAAATGTGAGAATTATTTTGACCAGCTATATTCAAAAGGTAAATTTGTGTAGGAGGCTCTGTAAAGTCTCTTAGAATGGCCAAGGCTTCTGGGAACGTGGCTTTAAAAATGACAGCAAAGCAGATTGAGAGGCAGTAGAATCATTGTCTATAAATTCAAATTTTGGTGGAGAACCATGCAGGGAAAAGAAGTATTTGAGCTGCAGTACAGTAAGAAGAATATTGTAAGAAGAAAAGGTGTGAATAGAAACACAATGAATTAGTATGAGTTAAAGGTCAGAAGGAAGTTTCTAAGCCCTTAATGACTCAGGCAGCCTTTTCCTGTGAGTGAGTAGCACGTGAAACAAGCATGACAGTCTTCAAGATTGTATTAATTACGATCATGAAAACTGTGGTAGGTTGTGATTCCCAGGAAAGCAAAAGAATCTATGCAGCATGACAGGAGACCCTTTTCAGCAAACAAACTTGAATTATATAAAAAGTCTGGAAAGTGAATAAGTGACTTAACCTGGATACTTACCACCAAGTCCACTACTTCCATAAATCTTAATAGCTCAAATGATAAGCAAGGGAGTTCCTAAGATAAATATATTATCTTAAAGTCCTGGAAAAAAGTTGTTGACTACTTAGATTTCATTGAATTTCAAAAAACTGTTAATTAAGTTTTAATTTTTATTAGCAATCTTGAAATAAGTGTCTTCCTTTGACCCATCATCTCTTCCTTTAGTCACAGAATCATCAAGGTTGGAAGACTCCTTCAAGATCACCTAGTCCAACAGTCAACTAAGCATCACCATAATCATTCCTAAACCATATCCCCAAGTATCACATCCAGATGCCTCTGGAACACTTATAGAGATGGTCACTCCACCACTTCCCTGGGCAACTTATTCCAATGCCTACACACACTTTCAGTGAAATTTTTTTTCTAATATTTAATCTGAACCTCCCCTGACAAGGAAAAGTGTTTGAGAGACATCTATCTTTAGTGATACAGAAGATTATGTATTTCTCTATTTGCTGCATGTTTTGAAATACTGGCATTATATTAATTTTTCTTTGCAATAAAAAAGAAAAAATTACATTTTTATTGTAATTTTATTTATGATTGAGTTATTCTTCACAATGAAATTTGATTATAAACTAATATTACTTTTGTAATACTATATATTTTCTTACATATTTCATTAATGTAAACAAAGTGATATAATAATATTTGGGTTGGTTTTGGTTTTACATATATATATATATAAGCAAGAATTGGTCATAATCATTTATAAGCTTCCTGTGGACAACACGTAAATAAAACTTTGCTTTGGAATGCATGACTTTCCATTAATTCAGAGTCTGTACAGAAATCATACTTGTTTGGGCCCTAAATATGTGTTCTTGAAATAAAATGGAGAGATTGTCCATTTCCCAGGTCTCATGTATTCATAAAGCAAAACAGTTATGGAAACAACAGTGTTTAAGGAAGGTGCTGTCTGTCAGAATTAGTTACTGGTATTGAACTCAGAACAAACTTCCTGATGGAGTAAAGTCTGAAATCTAATAATCTAGGCTACATGAGATTTTTCTTGTTTAGTTCAAAGACTTGTCACAACAGCTTCTTTGGCAATCATCCTAGTTATTATGCCACGAGAGTCCGTGAATCCTCTAATCTTCTTTACATTTCTCTCTCAGGAGAAGCCTGTCTCAATGCTGAATACCCTCTGAGATACCAGATTAAAATGTCAATAAGATTTTAATTAATAATTCTGCAGTAGGAACTATGCAAAGAAAGTAGTATGAATGTTGAAGGTATCAATTAGCTATGAAAAAAATCACCTTTCTTTAAGGCAACTGGTGATATAAAGTTGTTTAATTGCACTAGATTTTTACTATGATGTGAAAATCATAATTTCTAATACTAATTGCTTTCGAACAAAGGAATGTTAATATTCTAAGGAAGTCATTGGGTCTTTCTTATCTGTAAGTAAATAAATCAATCTGGGATATCTTCCACTTATCAGGAATTTTTAAAGATATTTCTTATCATATACTCATAATGTCTGCTACATTTGAACACATTTAAAGGCAAACTCATAACTTACTCACATAAGCATATAATGACTTCTTATGCTTCCATTAAACAATGTCTTAGAGTATGGTCTAGTGCTGCACAGAGCTCATGAAGCATCACAGCACAAAATTTCTTCCAATTTTCTCTTCTTCAGTTTTTAATAATACACAGGGAATTAAAAGCTAAGATTAAAACACTATAAAATTTCCCTTAATTTTTTAAATTCCCTTAATTTTTAAAACATTACCAAAAAAGTCTCAAATTAGAAAAACTTAATTTTCAATAGACGATTTCATTTATCATCTGTTTTCATACGGACACTAAAATTATCATACAATCATAAGACTGTAGAGAAGTTTGAGACATCCTGTAATCCTAGTCCCCCCAGCTCAAAGTATAATGATGCATACCTGATAGATTCTTGTCAAATCTGTTCTTAAACACGTCTATTCCATAATCTTCCTAAAGAATTTATTCTAGTGCTTTACTACCTTCATTTTACAATTTTTTTTGTCAACATGAATCTCTTTCGGTACAATTTGTCCTATGCACTGTGAACATGGAATAAAATGTATTGTCCCTTCTCTCTTATATCACTTTTTTGGCTGTTTGCACATTTTTTTTTCTCACTGTGGTTTTTTTTTGTATGTTTGGGGTTTTGGTTTTGTGAGTTATTTTTTTTTTATTTGTTTTTTGTGGTTTTGTTTGGGTTTTTTTTCAGACAAAAAAGATTTGGGACAAAGGTAATAATTGTATGATGTCTAAGAATGATACTTGATTTTATAATTTTCAGTGTGCAGAGGTGTGTATGTCTGGATAAGAATCTTTTAGCTGATATAAGGTTCATGAATCTGTATTTCAAGTAGTAAAGCTAAAAGAAAAAGAAGTGGTGGTGTAGATTCAGCATGCACGGCAATTAAAGTTGTTCCAATACTGGGAGCCCTGGTAGACTTTTGCAATATGCTGAACTTCATGCCATGCAATAATGTTGCCTATGCTAATTATATAAAATTACCTTGGTGGGACCATCTTTGTGGCAATTCTACCTTCGTTAGTGGCAAACTGTTATACAGCAGCCTGTGTAGAAACTCACTGTGTGTACCTTTCCCAGGATCACAAAGAAATGTGGTGAGAAAGAACCCAATCCTGCGAGGTGACTGCCAGTTACCACTACTTAAGGCCATCCTTTCCCCTTCTGCAGCTTTCTGATACACTCTTTTCCAAAAAATAAGTATACAAAGTAAGTATGTTCCCTGCAGACACAGATCATCATATGTCTCCTCCTGAGTATCCTTTACCCAGGGTACTGAATAAGATCGGGTTGCCAGATCTGTTTGACTTCTCATCTCACCATCGTGTCTCCACCTGTCACTGTTTCCTCTGGTCCTCTCTCGGGCTGTACAACATTGGATGTTTTAAACCTCAATAGTTCGTATTTGGAAGTTGAGCAAATAACTGCAGACATGGTATTTTAATAAAACATGTTGGCCAAAGTTAAATATAGACGTGAATACTTACACTTGTCATGAAGTAATAACCAGCTTTCTTTTACTAAATAATGGTAAACTTTATGTTTTAGATTTATATGCCTCTTAGATTTATCAAGAGAGACCCTGTTATATTTGCAAATGTTTGGTACAAATGTGATTTAAATAACTGCAATTTAAATATTAATGTTTTATATTTCACGCAGTAATGTACCAGTCACAGTGCTCATTGCTTGTGTTTTTCCCTGAAAATGACTCAACAGATAATAGCAGAGATAATATTTTTGAATAAATTATGATTTCTTCCTTTACAAAAAAGGTTACTTCTTACTTTGAAAAACATTAATTCAATGGAGGATTTATACAAAATGCTTTTAATTAAAGAAATGAATCAGTGGCAAAATATTACAAATTCTTACATTTTTTTTTTAAAAAAGAATTTCTTCCATTTATACAGCCAGAAATAAATATTTACGAATATTATGACCATATAATTTAAAATAATGCCATGAAAGAAGAAAAAAAGTGGCATTTCAGTCTGTATAATGACATTCCTATCCCTTTACTCACTTCATTTAATCTTCAATGAAAACTTTCCAAATTCTCTACCTCTTTAATTTCAGGCTACCTACTTGATTGTCATGCAGACTGAATGGCATTAAATAACATGGGTAACTGCATCCTGCAGAACAGATGTAATTTAAAGGCTCTAGGAAAATACACCTCAGCAATAATTACAGCAAGTTTAATCCATTTTGGTACAGGAAGCACGCCATCACCTTTCTGTTTAATTCATAAATGTAGCCATGGCAGAAATTCAAATCTAAGAACTAAAAGTGACAAGTTCTGAAAAAAACCACATACACCTAAATAGAAGGAATACAAATTCCACGAAAAGTGTTTTTATTTTCTAACGCATAAATGTCTGTTCAGTCAAGCTTACAAAATGTACTGGATGCATTATCTCTGTTTACACTTTCAAGTTATACAGTGATTAGCTGGGAACAACTAAGGAAATATGTTAGTCTCTCCATAAAATGTGTTTGTAACTGCGTTTTAACAGAAGGCACAGCATTGGCCTTGTTTTACTTCATCTCAATTTGATTGGAGTTTAGTGACATGAGTGCCATCTTCTTGTGTCCCTACAAGAATCAAGAATTTCTGGAGACTGCAGAGGGTTGATACTGGGTCTCTTTCACCAGTGTGCAGAGATTTTGTTCTTGTTATAGGACAAGTTTCATTTAGTTTCACTAAGATGCATTTACTTGGTGAATTGATGTGTTATAACTAGTGTATAGCAAGCACTAATAAGCACAGTAATTTTCTTGGTCAAGGTAATTGAGGCAAATGAAGTGCATTACTCACTAAGAACATGCTATCAGCAGGAGTTCTCTTTATTAGCCTGGTTGTGCATCACATAGAAAATTGCCTCTTAATCTTTGCTTTGTTTTCTTTTTTTGCTATTAGCCAAATTAAAGAGGGAAAAAATCTCCTTTATGGGCCTGAGAGGGACTGGTATAGTCTATTAGGCAATAGGATGTGGCTATGAAAAGGGCAAACTACAAGCATGAAATTCAGTCTTCCTGAACCACCCGTGTTCATATGGCAGTTTGCAGCACTGAAGCTCCCTTCTGTTTGAAAATGTGTTTCTGCATTTGAAAAAGCAGAATCAGAAGAGTAATCTTTCTGGGTGGGAATGTTGAAATTTTTTTTGTATGATTGTTAATATTTTATTAAAATTCCTTTAGTGCATTTTTATATTAACTTATTTTTTCATAATAACTAGGTTCTGAAGGTAGCATATCAGATATAGTATTTTGTTCCTCTCTAATCATAACAGAGAACGTGTAAGGACTTGAGGTAAATATAGGAAGTACCAGTTACCTACTGTATTTTTTTTTCTTTATGTGTTTGTGGATATTTGACCTGCAAATATGGATTATGCTTTTATGGTGCATTTTGCAGAGTGGGGTTCATGATCTTTGACTGGGGTTTCAGAGTACTGCCTTAGTATAAATAGTGCATTGTAATCTCTTTGGTAATCTGGGAAGATGAAACACTCTTACAAATCTACCTGGGCTTAAAGGCTTTTAAAAGACACAGAGGAGAGAAAAGGTCATAGAAGCTCTTTGTGTCCATCCATTTCCTCTCATCTATCCTCTCAGATGCTTTGTTTACCATTCTTCTTACTTTTTCCCGGACTTGCTGTGACTTCTTTGTCTTGTTCCCTGATGCCAGACACCCACTACTAATTTTTCTCTAGGCTATCTGCCCTCTGCTTTTACCTGCCAAAACACTTTATGCAGTCCTCTTCTTTATCAGATTTATCATGCCACAGGCTCCATGTTTACCTCCCAGCCTTCAGTGTGGGGTCGTGCAAAGGTTCCACATTAGCCTCTCCTGTGTCACGTTTGTGATCATCACAATCATGACTTTCTGATTATCTTTGTTTGTTAGATTTTGGATTCCAAACAATATTCTCACAAATCATTTTGTCACTTTCTTTTGTGTACAAATGGCTATATTCCTCTGCTTGCAGAGGGCAGGGGCTTGTCCTTGTTGGTCAGGTTTGCTAATGTGCTATGCAGTACCTCACAGCAAATGTTTGCATGGCAGCTCAAAAAAGTGCAGGACTGTGTGTACACATATGTGTTTTTACAAACCTGCCACAACAGAAAGCAATCTCCACATGTTATAAAGGCTGCAATGATGCTTTGTGCTAGTTGCTTGTTAATAAGACTCCACTCTCTTCTATTACACTGTAAATGAGGTCCTGAGTGTTCTTCTGCTCCCTCATTTCTTGTTGTGAAGAGAGAGGATAGTCTTAGCCCGCCCTTCCAGAGGTTATTATTGCTCAGCGAAGAGCTACTCATGAATATTGCCTAATGCTCTGTTACATTATCATTAAAGATAGAGGGGTTGAACAATATATTGGCAGACAGGGCCAATTTGTGTGCAATCCCTTCCACGCCATTAGGAAAGACACATTAAAAGTTTCTGTCACTGGGCCGTAATTCAGCCGTTGGCACATCGGCCATTCTTGCTTGTCTTCTCTTTCAGACATAGTGTTCAGGTGGCTGAGACCAGTGCTGTGTCTTTTTATTAATGTCTATCCTCATGTACTGCTGTATTTTAAAAAACGAGGATATGCTGAGAGGGAAAGACTGATTTTTTTTTTCCTTGTGGGCAAACAGTTTCAGTTAGAATTTTTAGGAGCAAATGCAGTATTTGTCAGAGTTGTCATTCACTGAACAAGAGAAAAAAATATTTGTTCTTTTAGAGAAAGTTCAAAACACTGTTTTCTGGTTGATAGATGCTACAAGCTGTGTACCATCATGAGTAAAAAGTTACTCTAATGCAGCTGAACCAGAAAAAGGACAAGCTTGCAAACTGTCATGCATATAAGTAGTCTTACTGATTTCTGATAATTACATTAATATAATTGTTCATAAAGCAATATTAGCTAAGATTTTAAAACTGAAAGTCCTTATGTGAAAACTCATTACTTTCTCCTTAAATTCTGCATGGAGAGTCATGGATCTGATTCAAATGAAAAATGTGGTGTTCCAAACAGAACTTCTCTTCCTTACTTTTCTCTTCCTTGCTTGATGTGTCAGAGCCTACACAGATGCATTTAAAAAAATTAAATGTCTCAGTAGCAGCAGATAAGGTGAAACTTTTTCTATTAACAAAATTTCCATGAAAGTTGAGGTGCTCTGAATGTATGTGTTGTGAATAAATATATGTATCCACAAACGTCTTTTTATTATGTATATTACTCATAGTCTGTGGGCATACTGATGATTTCTTTCTATGCAAATCAAGTGATTGATTAAACTTTGACTCTTGGAAGACAAATAGTATAAGAAAATAGTTTATAAAATTTAATGTCCCTGAAGAGCCCTCACTGGGACTTGTACACACACTCTCTGTCTTTGGCATCCCCTTAAGGTCAGGCCTTAGTCACTGCCTGAGCTACGCCTAGCTATGCCTAGCTCCAGTTCTGTCTCTGGTCCTATCTCCTAGACAGCCACCTTGTCTCCAACCCTGTCTCTGACTCTGTCTTTTTTGCTCCTGACTGGAAGCCCTGGATGAACTATAAACCTTTGCCTTGTTGATGGAGCCTATTGCTACGATCCTGCTCTGATAGCTGTATTCACACCCTATGGGACTGAACCTTGTTGGAAAGGACAATGCTTGTGCTGGGGTTACCCTTGGCTCCCATCTCCTCTTCCCTCAGGGAGCCCTTGCTGCAACCTGAAATACAGCTGGGCAAAATCTGAAATTTTAGTTAACAAAAGTCTACCAGTGATTTCACCAATCTTGATTTCCATAACAGTGTCATAGAATGGTTTTGTTTGCAAAAGACCTTTAAAGATCATTTAGTCCAACCCATCTGCTTTGGGTAGGGACAGGGTCCCCTAGATCAGGTTGCTGAGGGCCATGTCCAACCTGACACTGAACACTTCCAATGATGGGACATCCATAACTTCTCTGACAAACCAGTGTCTCACCACCTGCATCACAAAAAAATTTCATCTTCGTATCCAGTCTAAATCTGCACTCTTTAAAATTGAAACCATTACTGCTTGTTGTATAGCAAGAGGATCTGCTAAAAAGTCTGTCCTCATCTTTTTAATAAGCCCCTTCTAAGTATTGGAAGGCTGCTATGAGTTCTTCCCAGAGCCTTCTTATCTCCAGGCTGAACAATCCCAATTCTCTCAGTCTTTCCTCATAGGAGAGGTGCTCGACCTCTCTGATTATTTTTGTGGTCCTCCTCTGGACCCTCTAAAACAAGTTCATGTATTTCCCGTACTGAGGAGTCTAGAGCTGGATGCAGTATTCCTGGTGGGAGTCTTAACAGAATGGAATAGAGGAGGGTGAATCACCTCCCTTGACCTGCTGAACACACCCTTTTTGATGCAGCCCAAGGTAAAGTTGGCTTTCTGGGTTCTGAGCACACATAACCATCTCACAGCTAATTTTTCAACCACCAATACATCTTCAAGTCCTTCTCCACAGGTCTGATCTCAATCTATTTATCATGCAGGTTGCATCGATACTGGTAATTAACTTGACCTATGTGCAGAAAATTGCACTTGGTCCTTTTTAACTTCATGAAGTTCGTGTGAGCCTACCTCTCAAGCCTGTCAAGGTCCCTCTGCATCCAATCCAATCCATTCCCTCCAGTGTGTAAATCACACCACACAGTTTGGTGTCCCCAAGGGACACCACTTGTTACTGATCTCTATTTGAGCAGTATCCAAATGTAAATTAAACAGTGACAGGGAAAATTCCTGACCAATGGGACTCTTAGTTGACTATCCTGACTATCCTAACAGTTCTTGGTATGACTTTGACTAATCAAACTAGCACTTTTCCAAATAACTCTCAAGTATGGAAATACCTAGAAATTAGCAATAAACAGACTCTTCAGGAGGCATTTTTTACTGTTCTTCTTGGCCTTAGAGCTGGACAGTGGTTTGAGTATGTTTCACTTATTTCTACTTTTGTTGACTACATGTATCTATTTGATTGAAATTCTCATAGCTTTTCTCATGTGATAAAGGCAGTTGATTTCCTTAAAATTATTCTAGTGAGCAGATTTGAACACATAGACTCAAGAAAGCATTAACTTTGATCAAGAACAATGTCTGAATAGACTTCCACGAATCTTCAGAAGCAATTAATTAAATTGTCTCAAAGGCATATTTTAAAAATGATTCTCCCTCCAGCTCATGCAGTATATCTGTTTAGTTTAGTTTTGTGCCAATGCGATGACACCAGCACCATGCCTTCCAAACTCTACTGCAGAATTTAGTGGTTAACTGTTTTGCCAGTATAATTTACCAAATATTTACTGTACTTTAAAAGCTGTTGCTCAGATTAGACTGACTAGATTTATCTGGATGCACATATGACACTGAGTCAGAACAGTTCTGAGAAGAAAATGTTTAACATAAACATTTTTAATTTCCTTTTAATGGACAGATTTTGTTTCTGTTAATAAGTAACATACCTCTTTGTTTCATAAGCATATAGTAATTATGTTAACTATGATTACAGGATTTACCAGTGAAACTGTAAGTGTCTAATAACATTGTACAATGATAAAAAAGAAGAACTTTTATCTAGATTTTCATTTTTGACCTACTAATTCCCATTCAAATTACTAAGTTATTTATAACATTTCCATTCTTTCTAGTTGATTTATTTTTAATTGTATGTATTATTTTATAGAGCCATGTGCAGTAGCATTTTGCTTGATTATTCTTTGTCACTGCAGTACAAAGTCTGTCTTGGTAAAAGAGAGGAAATCATCTTTAGGTGGTCATCTTTATAAATTACCTCCATGTCAGGGAAAGACTTTAGTTTTGTGTCATCACGATAATCAAAATAAGAGAAAGCAAAGACAAGCAGGAGGACTTTCTACCCTTTTCTGGATTGAGTGTATCTGTTTTTCTCCATTCAAAGTGGTCTCAAAAGGCAGGGACTTCATGAAGCTTAGAAAAGGAAATCCAAGTTTCCATACATGGAATGCAATAACCCATGTGACAGTAAAGGCTTGGAGCTGACTGACTAGAAAACAGCTTTGCATAAAAGGATCTGGTGGTCCTGGTAGACAGGAAATTGAATATGAATCCACAGTGTGTTTTGCTGCAGTGATAATTACTTGCTCTGACCTAGAAAACGCACAGGAGGTGCACAGCAAAAGGAAGAGAGATGACAGAAGCAAGTTAAAGCGAAGGAAAATTTAATTCTACCTAATTTTCATAATAAGGGTGGTCAAATGGTGGACAAAATTACCCAGAGAAACTTTGGAAACTCCATTCTTGGAAATAAACATTCACAGTTACACTAAACAAAGTTCTGGGCAACCTGATCTAAGTGGGAGTTGGGTCTAACCTCTAAATGCTCTTAACAGGTGTTTTGACCTCATTCCTTCTGAAAATCTTTAAAGATCTATGAAGATCTTTATCTTCAGCAGTGACAGAGACAATGGCATCAAATGCAACCTCAGCAACTTTGCAGATGACACCAAGCTGAGTGGTGCATTTGACACACCTGAAGGATGGGCTGCCATCCAAAGGGACCTGGACAAGCTTAAGAAGTGGGCTCACAGGAATCTCATGAGCTTCAATAAGTCCAAGTACAAGATTCTCCACCCAATGGATGGAGACTGGCCCTAGGGAAAAGGATTTAGTGGTGCTGGTGGATTAAAAGCTGGATATGAGAGAGAGCCAATTGTATCCTGGACGGCATCTAAAGAAATGTTGCCAGCAGGTTACTGGAGCTGATTCTTCCTCTCTACTCTCCTGTACATGGAGCACCATATTCAGCTCTGAACTCATTGGTGTAGGAAAGACAAAGATCTGTTCTAGCAGGTCCAGGGAAGAGCCACAAATATGATCAGAAGGCTGGAGCATCTCTCTTATGAGGAAAGCCTGAGAGAGTTGGAGTTTTTGAGCCTGGAGAAAAGAAAGCTTCAGGGAGACCTTTTTGGTGGCCTTTTAATACTTAAAAGAGGCCTATAAGAAAGATGGGAACAAACATTTTAGTAGGTCTTGTAGTGTGACAAGGTGTTTTAAATTTGGAGAGGGCAGACTTAGATTAGATATAAGGAAGAAATTTTTTAGCATGAGAGTGGTGGAACACCAGCACAGGTTGCCCAGAGAGGTGGTGGATGCTCCACCCCTAAAAACACTCAAGTTCAGGTGGAATGGGGCTCTGAGCAACCTGATCCAGTTGTAGTTGTCCCTGCTTATTACAAAAGAATTGGAGTAGATGACCTTTAAAGGTCCCTCCTAACCCAAGCAAGTCTATGATTCTGTGAATCTGTGATTCAGTAAGGAATGTAGACTATTCTAGGATTATTGTTTCCTAGACTTCATATTTATTTCTATTTTAGCAAAACAATCACCTCAGCTTTTTCCAAAGTTTGAATGAGCCTAGATTTCCCCCTGAAGTAATATTACTGTTTAATTTATTTGCCTCTTCTCAGGAAGAGGTAGTACTAATCTTCTGGTTGTGGACACTAATGCTGATTTAATGATATGACTAACAAAAAAAAATAAGCAGAGTAAAAAGTTTCAAGTCAGAACGATGTGACAAACATTACAGCTATTCAGGACATCATTCTGGGACTTGTTCTTGGCTAAGGTAGAGTAATAATAATTGAGCGACAGCACTGTTAAAATTAGCATATAACCATAGTTGAGCAAATCCTTTTTCTCATTCCTGCAATTTAGGATGTCATACACAACAAACTATCAAATACACATACTAAAGGAATGCCTCATATATATGTTGCCTTAGAATTGGAAGAAAGCTCTTCAGATCCTTACAAGAGGATTAAAGAATTGACCTATGGAACACAGAAATGTTAGGTCATGATGTCAGGGAAAAAGCTTCAAATTTTTTAACTGAATTTACTCACTTAGCATCTTCTTTCCCATCTTTGAGTTGATGTTCTTCCTGTTGAGATGTTTTAGCTGGTTCAGTTGAGTTTTCAGTTTTTGAAGGCTCAGGTGCTTTTGCTGATCCTGTATTTAGAAACAAGGTTTTATTTTTTGAATAAAAATTTTTAAAGAATTATAGTAATACTTTGGAAGGAATCATATTTTGTCTGACACTTCTATAGTGGACAAGCACTACATGACACTGCTTCTGGGACCTGATCTCTGAACAATTTCCTGCATAAATCTATTTCAATGCCAGCTATACAGAACATGTTTATGATAAATACATCTTTTAGAATATGTAATTTACTTGTGGTTTTTAAACTAGATGCATCAGTAACCAGCTCAAAAATGGACAATATAGAGCTCTTCTATATTTATGAGGGAGAAGAACTCATGCAGAATGACAGAATTCTAGTGTGTGCTTATTTAAAAAAATTGTAGAGGATAGACAGATAGATCTGTCCAGAAATGCCTTGTGAAATACAGGAAGAAAATGAAGAGTAGCTTATTTGCTTATGCATAGAAATGCTAATGATTTTATTTATACTGCAGAGTTTGAACTGCATTAAAAATGTTGTTGCTTCAGCTGCCATGACAGTCCTGTTTGTTGCCGAGCAAATTATGAGAGGAATATATCATTAAGGATGTGAGTATGTCATACTTTGGCTAGTATGATGTAATTTTTGTTATATTAAGTTTTTTAAAGGAATAGCAAGTATGAAGCTTGTAGAGTTTGAAACAAATAGTATGATCTCTTGCCATTTAAGTGGCCTTAAGTGATGATTTTTTATAATTAATCCTACATATTTTTTTAAATTTTTTTTGTTGAAAAGTAATTTGATTCCTCTCATCAGTCTGACACTTTGCATAGAGGAGGAACAAGCTCAGCCTTCATAAATACTTTCATTATACAATTATAGAGGAAAAAGCTTGGCAGCAAAGCATCTCAACAAATAAATCAGAAGCTTGTTACATATTCTGTATTTTAAGTTCTAGACATCTCAAAAAAAATCAAACCTTGATTATTTTGGATAAATAGCATAAGATAACTTTTCTGATAGTTAAGTTCCATATTTAAAGAACTATTCATTTCAGAGGGGTAAAGGCAATTGCAACATTAAACTGTCAAGCTACTTAGCTGAAAGGTGGTTGCTTGAAATTGCATTGAAACAAAACTTTGTGAAGAACTATGGGTCAGTTTGTTTACAGCACTTGATATATCAAACTATCCTCCTAATTCAGATTTGGGATCATATATTCTTCCAGGCATCTATTAAGAACAAACACTATGTTTCTTGAGCTGAGTTTCAGACTTCTACCACACAAACAATTGATTACAGGGCCAACGGGGCCTTTCTAGAATTTTTTCTTAGTATTCAGGTTAAGAAGCAAGAACACCCTGTTTGAGCCCTGCTACTCTTACAGGAACTCATTTCTTCAACAGGATCAAGGGCAAGACCTAGGCAGAAGTGTCTGTGGATGCCGGAAACGCTCAGCCCACAGTCCAACAAGCAACTGAAGTGAGAAAAAGAAACCCATGTTCCCCAATATGTTGGGTTTTGACTTAGCAAGCTCAGGGGTTAATTTTCATATAATTCCTTGGAGAAATGTAGCACTACTGAGTATGATGAGATAGTCTGCAGGATCAGTCACCATTTATGACCAGTAAACTAGAAAGATTTTTTTGAGGAATTCCATTTGAAACTCTGACATTCAATTGAGTTTTACAGCTTGAATTGATAACAGTATCTTGCCCACTTAGTGGAAATACAGATTATTGTTTCCTTTCTGCAGCAGTCAGTATTGCAGTACGATCTTGAGGAAGAATCTGTTGAAAATATGTCAGTAGAAAATGTTTCATGAATGTTACCTGAAGGATCTGCCAGTGAATTTTCAAGATACAGAATAGCATGCATTCAGGGAAATGAAGACTGCAAAGACACTGTTACTGTTCCTATCCCCAGAAAGGTTCAAGAAAAACTTGAAAGACTTTCTACAACTTGATTTCAGGAGTTCAAAATTCTTTTCTGGGAGATCCAGCCAAAAAGTCTCTCTTTTTTCTTTTTTTTAGGAAGGAGGATTTTTTAAGTGGGTTCAGGCTTCTAACACAGTGAATACATTCTCACAGCAAAATAAAATTTATTTCTCCTAGGCATTTCATGGAATTTTATGTAAGAAAATCACAGGAGCTGCAGTTACAGAAAATAAAGGGGGATTGGAACTACTTATAACTGAGAAATTTGTGAGCCTTGCTACTGAATCTTAACCTGTTTAATGTCAATTTAACCCTTTCTACATCTCTACAAATGATGCTAGTGACTATGCCCTCCTTGTCACACAATCCTTCTGTGATTTCGTGGTCAATATGAGATGATGTAGAAAAGAAGATGCAAGAACCAAAAATTTCAGCACTTGCTGCAGTTTCTGGTCCTTTCTGAATTCATGGTTCCCAGTTCTTCCTGCCCTGATTCCACCAGCCAAAAAAGCCATGTACTCAATCAAGAGTGAAAACAAGGCAAATCTCAACATTTCTCTAATCATCTCACTTTGGGAATTTTCTTTGTTATAGTAGTTGCTCCCAGTTGCATCTATACTAGTATAGAATACAACCTGATATGAATAATCAGAACAGTGAAATGGTGCTGAAGCATGGCATCCAATTTGTATCTGTCAGATATAAATATTTGGCATATCTGGCAGATGTATTTCAAATGAGGTCTATTGTGATCCTCTGAAATGACAATCAGCAGCTTGAGTAAAGTGGTTTGACTCATAGAGAGTTTCTTCTGGCTTAGTTTTATTCTAAAGGAATCCAGTTCCTAGAGGGTTTTTGGTGGAAAAGGCAGAGCACAGCAGGGCATAATCAGATTTTTTTTCAGAAGGGTATTCTTCATTTGAAATAAAATGCCAGTGTAGACATATTATTTAGTGTAATAGGCTCCTGAATAAGACAATCCTCTGGAATGAAAACATCTATGAGAAGCAAAGACCTCAAAGTAAAAAATATATGGTGCTTGCACATAAAATTCCGTTGCAGAATGGTAACAGCTTCTCAGCCTGTTAGATATTGTCAAGGAATTTAGTCTGATACCTGAAACCACACTGACCATTAAATGCTGACTAGACTCAGACTGATGGAAAACCTTCTAATCTCATGAATATTCCAAACTGTCACATATAAAAATTCATAAATTTCTAGGACCAGTACAAGGTTTATTTATATTAAGATTAGAATAGCATGGCCTAGCACCACTGCTAGCTGTGTGTCAACTTTTAATTGTTTCTTTCTATGCAAAATTGTGAGGGCTATCTGCATAATCATATTTTTAAAAAAAACAATTCAAAAATTAGTTTTTAGATATAAAGATATGAATAAGAGTCAGCACAAGATAGTAGCCATTTGAGTCCAGAACAGAAAAAGTCCTTCCCTTCAGTAAAGGAAGAATTTCTTCGCTGGAATTCCCAGCCAGCTCCACTGCCTTGTACTAGCAGTCTGACCATAATCTTATCTATGCTTCCCCTCACATCTGTAGTGGTTGGGTATATGTGAAGGTAGAACTTGTCATGGCTAGAAATTACTTATATAAAAAGCAAAGTTCCCTGAGCTTCTTCTTTGCCTGTTCAAAAGCACATTTTAGCACAACCTGACCATTGGCTGACATAATCTCACTTCATTTTGAATCCACAATATATTGTTTTACAGAATGATTTACAAAACATTGACTTGCTTGTATTTTTTTTTTCTCTTTCATGGAAGCTATAGAACACACTAGTATAATGTCTATTTCATAGTAATGGAATATATAGTCAAATATTTTCTTTTACCGCGAATTACTTTGTGGCTTTTACAAATATGCAGGGATTTTAAAATACACTGATGCCTAAAAACTACTATATGATCACACAATGATAATGTTGTACCAAATATATTTAATTGACTTGTTATGCATATAATACAGTTGTAAATGCTAACACTCAGTTCTGATGAGGATTAACGAAGGCAACATTTATTTAAAGACCATTTAATGTTGTTCTTTTTTGTTCCTTCAGTAATGAAATTAGTCCTGAAAATATTATTGGCCTGAACTTTCTTGCTCAGATTTTCAAGACCTAGCAGAAACAAGAAAGGATTTAGTCCTGGTAGAGAAAAAGACAAAGATAAGGGAATACTTTATTTTTCTTCTATTGAGTACATACATGTAATGGTTGCCTGAAAACCTTGTGTAGCTTGATGTTTATGCTCTGTGCTGGTTTTGGTTGAGATAAAGTTAATTTTCCTCACAGTGGTTGGTATGTGGTTATGGTTTAGATTTGTGTAGGACACAGGGCTAACAATATAAAGACGTTTTTGTTATTGCTGAGCAGTGCTTACACAGAGCCAAAGTCTTTTCTGCTTCCCTTACTGCCATGCTGGTGAGGAGGTTGGGTGTGCATGGGAGGTTGGGAGATGACATAGCTGAAACAGCTGATCCTAACTGACCAAAGGGATATTCTAGACTATATGACATTATGCTCAATATATAAAGTGGGGGAAAGAAGTAGGAGCAAAGATGCTCAATATATAAAGTGGGGGAAAGAAGTAGGAGCAAAGTTTGGAGTGATGCTGTTTGTCTTCCCAAGTAATCAGTACGTGTGACAGAGCCCTGCTCTCCTGGAGATGGCTAAACACCTGCCTGTGGGAAGAAATGAATTAATTCCTTGTTTGCTTTGCTTGTGTGCATGGCTTTTGTCTTCCCTAATAAACTGTGGTTATCTCAACCCATGAGTTTTTAGCTTTTACCCTTTCGAATCTCTCCCTGGTGCTGCTGATGGGGGAGTTGAGCGAGAGGCTGCGTGGGGCTCAGTTGCTGGCTCGGGTTAAACCACAACATGCGCTTCTGATAGAACTATTTTAGTCAACATACAAACAACGTTGGCAATTTTAATGGTGCATGGAAATACTTGAGGGTAGACAGCATTGTTTGAAACAGGAAACACTGTATAAAGACATGGGTAGAGCCTGCTAGTAGGAGACAGAGTTGTTAATGCTTGAGTAATGTCTTTTTTTAACAATGACATATATCCTTCAGAAACATAGTTTTAAATACTTAAAATCAGTGATTGTTTTGCCATTTCCTTTTATGGCAAAGTGTTAAAAAATTCAAAATAGGTCAGAAGTCTCAAACTGGCTGTTAAATGTTGTTGCCTGCAAAAGCAGGTTCTCTTAAATAAAGATTGACTTTACATTTGAAACAGTAGAATGGGAGTGAGAGAACTGGTCTACAAACTTCCTGAGATACTTTTGACATAGTTAATAATTTCTTGATTGTCCTTGCCTCCCAGAGGTTTTCTTTGGCTATCCATAAATATCTGAATAATGACTATAGGGCCATGAAAATGTCAAGAAAAATAAACACACAGGAAATCTATGGATGAAGGAGAGAAGAGACTTCAGCTCTGACATTACCAAACACACAGCTTTGTGACTTTACAAGCAAAATTTTTTGACAAATGCCATGTGCAGGGGAAAAAATTTCAGAAATCAGCAGGGCTGAAATGAAACAGTCATTAAGTAGGTCCATCTTAACTCTCAACTTTAGTGGCTAACAGAAGTATTATATAAGCTTATTTTCTATGTAAAGAAATAAAGATTGCATGAAGAAGCTGAGTTTGTTTTCCTAGCATTTAGACCTTTCACTCGCGAAAAATGAAGATCTGAGAGGAATTAAAAGACTTCGTATCAGCAGGAGTGAAAGCAAGCTGATTAAACAAATTCAAGTTCTTGGTAATCTTTAAAAAAAATGTTTTATGGAAATAATAGCTGCCAGTTTTCTCAGTGTCAGTGAAGAGTATAAAGGATAAGACAACAAAGAATAAGATTATTTCAAAGTCTCTTTGGATTGACAGGTTTAGTTCATTGGACTGCCTCATATTATATCATATACTTAATTTGTATTTTTTGATATACAAACTACTTATTTAACCCTGGATTTTGAGGTGCTAGGGGACAGGTTTTAAAAAGCAGCTTAAGAGCAGCTTAAGAGTCAGATTCATAAGAGGCCAAAGGGAGATTTTAGCTGCAAAATTTCACATTTAACTCAAATCACCCTTCTCAGAGGTTTATAACTCAGTTGTAGGCCATGTAGATTTCGTTAGTACCTTATTAGCCAGAATTAGCCAGGGTTTTACAGCAACAGGATTTTAGTACCCTCAATAAATATATCTGCTTTATTTCTATCTACAGGAAAAGAGAGTGACCATCTTTTATATAACAGCTAATGATGAAAACTATCCTCTGAGAAGAGGAGATCTGAGTTCTGGGCCTTATTTATTTGCAATAGGGTCAAATGCGTGTTGGGATAATTGCTTTTTCCTTTTTTTAATGATTCAACAACCTGTTGAAATCAAACTGAAATCAAAGTTCTTCATTCCTCCTACAACGTTACTCTTTTAATTAACTTCTAGATTGGTTCCATGCTCCACTTTGTAATCTATTTTCTTACATTTCATAGGGTTTTGCATTCTTTTCTGCACAATGACCCAGAGATTAGGAAGGACACAGAGTTTCCTCCCACATCTCTCTAGTCTAGGTTTTGCACAGGTAACTAGGAAACTCTATGGGAATGTGAGAGATATAGGTTTGAACTCTCTTATTACGAAGGGGGCAAGGTGTAGCAGCTAGGGAAATATATGAAAGGGGGCAGCTATCAATAGTTTCTGGGTTTCTTTTTTTTTGGGTTTTTTTTTTTTTTTTGGAGGGTGTTTTTTTTTGTTAATTAGACATTTAGTGAACTATCCTAAACAGAAGTGAGAGAGGGTCTGGAGTGGACTGAAGTTCTTTTTGAGCAACCCTTCCTTTGAGGCACTGTACTGCTCAGTTGAGATGCTTTCCAAAGCATCTAGGCTCTGAAAATACTAAATATCACTGAACATTAACATGGTAATCTCCGAGATGGGATGTTCTGCCTACTTTATGATCCAGAGGTGTAATTGTAGCATGTATAGAAATACCTGGTTTAGCTTTTTCATTTAAGTCCTACCAAGAACAAGGCAATGTCAATATGGACTTTAGCAAAAGCTGAATAAATGTGACTGTTATTCTGGAAAAAAATCTTTGAGACACTTGTTGATTTAGTAGAAGTAGGAAGACCAAAACCCAGAATATGGGAAAAAGACTAATTTCTAGTAAGGGAAAAGTTAGAAGGGGATGAAGATAGACTTCAGAAGTCCTTAAGTGCGGTGCTGAGAATGTTTGGAGAAAGGGAAAGAAAAGGGATGAGTTGGAAAGAATCATACTGGAATTATCTTTTAGGAGGATGAAAGAAATTGTGAGATGGAGAATGATAATGCAGTCACCAGTTAGCAGGTGGAGGCTGGATGTGTCCTTCTGAATAGTGTAACCACCAACAGAGCTATTGAATAGCAGTGAGTAAAACAAGGGAAGCATTCGTATAGCCAGTCAGTAATGGGAGGTGATAAATATGCAAAGAAATTATAGCAATTGGATCCAATATCATGGAGAACCTGTAATTAGGTGAATCACACTTTGTTAAATACACAAAAAAATGTGGGGAATAAATTAAAAAAATTAAGCTGTTATGGAACAAACTGACTAAGCACAGATAATTAATTAAGAATGAACTCATTATGTAGAGGATTAATCATAAAGCTAGCTAGTTGGAGAGGGCAGTTGAGGAGGTGGAGATGGGGCAATGAGTAGACGACAAAGAAGCCAAAAGTACCAGGTGTTGCTGAGTGAGGTAAGTAGCCAAGTTTCAATCAAACAGGCTCCAATGGTGCCTCCTGCTGAATCCTCATCTGTGCTGGGAACATTGTGTTGCTTTTTGAAGTGTGAGGAGAAAGAGAGCAGGTGATGCCTGGTTTTGGCCATGTGAAAAGCAGGGGGTATTGATTTTACGGAGCTACAAACTGATACTATGATTAAAGGCTTTACTGGTCTATTTCATTCTGATTATACCAGAGAAGCTAATGAGAGATTGTGGAAAGGCTTTTTCTCATTTGACGTTCTCCATTTAGCTGATCTCCCTTAACTAATGTTGTTTGAGCCCTGGCTGTGCTTTTAATAATTCTCTTCAAATTTGTACATACACCATAAAATGCTTTCTCAAGTCCCTTGATTACCCACAGGTATTTTTATTTTCTTCCTCTAGCAGCTATCCATATGATTTTAGGTCTGATAAAAAGTCCACAAAATTTTACAGGAGTTTTATCTAGACCCTCCTGTGACCTCTTTGAGTTCAGCCTCCGTTTTCTGCCCAGAGATAAGAAACTTTGTTTTTTGGCTTAAATGATAAGGACTTATGTACAAGAATTCATACACTTTTCCTCAGGTGTGGTGCCTATGTAAATTCTCTGGCTTTTATAGCCATTGACTGTCTAACCCATTAATACCCACACGGCTGTTTGAAAATGAGACTTGAAGTACTTTCTGGAAAACTATGGATTTAAAAATACCCCAAAAACCATGGAGCCTAACTGTGCTATTATACTTTCTTAAAGTAATTAATGGTGTAGTTGCTACTATGCCACCACTTATTTTATATTTTAGAAGAAAAAAAAAATCACAGAATAAGTTAAGTTGGAAGGGATCCACAAGGATCATTGAGTCAAACTCCTGGCCCTGCACAGGACTGCAGTTTAGTATGCCAAAATATAGATTAATTAGTTATATTAATCTGTAAAATTAGATTAGGTTTTGGATGGATACTTTGTTCTATCATGGGGTAGTATATGTGATTTAGTGTTGCTAAAAAACCACAAAACATCAAATTTGATTTTTTCTCGTTGCTACAATTAATTCATGTCAGAATTTATCTTCCCTTGATTTCATGCTACAGACATTGTATAACAAAATAATTGCATTAAATGGACTTTGTTTAAAGTTTCATTACATGAGGAAAGTAATACTTGTGATACTGGTTATGATTACACAAAGCACAAGTAAGGATTATTAAATTTCCTTGTAGTCTTTTTCCAGTCACTCCTTTCTTCGTAATTCATCTTTATCACAGAAAGCTGGAGGTTCCTCAGTCTTTGCTTTCCTGCCTCAGTGAAATGAACATGAACTGCTCTTCCAAAGAGAAGCATGAGGTGACTGGAAAAGTGGACTCTGTGTTTTTCTCCAGTACAGGAGGATGCAAAAGGAAAGGGCTGCACCACTAGTGCTGTGAGGGAGGGAAGAGAGACAAGTTGTTGCTTCACTTATCCCAAGCCTTTGCTTTGGTAGCTGCTGTAGCAATCATTTTGGCTCTAGTATAAGCAAAATAGGCTTGGCTATTTCAGGGGGTGGAAGGGGGGAGCAGAACAGCCATGACCAGCTGCTTAGGCAAAGGATTACCTTCTTTTACTGCCCTGAGCTCTATTTTCCTGCATTCCAGTCCTGAATGTCTTTTGAATGGTGATGACAAATATTTTCAATGACATTGCTTTTTTTTTACTTATTTGATTTAAAAAAAAAAAAAGTTTTAAATAGCTGTTCTGTGAAATATTTGAACATCAGATAAAATCTGTCTCATCTTTGTGGGTTTATAATACATGTGAGAAGTATACCCAAAAATACATAAAAAATATGCAATTTTCTTTCATGAGCTACTAAATACTTATTTTACAAATACCTTTAGTATTAAGGTAAGATTTCTAAAAAGTCAACTTACAATAAGAGGAAACAGATTTTCTTAGACTAACTGATTAAAGTGGGACTGTGTGCTCAAAAGCTTGTTGCCTTTTGTTATGGCTGGATACTGCTCCTATTTTTGTAACAGATCATTGGTCTGGGGTCAATGAGAATTCAGAGATCTTAATTTCTTTCACTAATAAAAAATAAGAGCTCCTGCCAGAGCACTTAGAAAAACAATGGTTTTATTTACAATGATATATAGTATACATATATTTTTTCCAGAAAAAGTTTGAATACTCAAAAATAGCTTGTTACTGACCTCGTTGGTTTGGTGCTGGTTCTGCTTTATTATTGGCCTCTGCTTTCTGTGGTTCATCTGTTGTTTTATTTTCATCCTTAAAAACATAAACAGGATTAGAAACTGTAGATGCTTGTTGTTGAGAATGATAAGGGTGCTTGGATGTCCACAATATTTTTATAGGAATTTGATTAACTGAGTTGACACACACTGACCGTTGTTCCTGGCTGTTCTGTGTTTCCAGACAGATTCACAAAAGGACTTGGATGCTGAAATCAAAAACTAGTATCTTCATATCCTCTGTGCAAACCCAGTGCCTTGAGTTCTGCTGCTGTCTGTTCGCAGAGCTGACTTGCCTCTCTGAGTTAGTCATACTTCTGCCTAAACCCTTTGTATATACATCTGGTATATTTTGATCTAATTTACCACAATGACAGATCCCAATCTTAACAAAATACTGAGGCAGTATCAACTTTCAGTGTAAAAAAATAACTTCCTCAAACATTTACTGATTTAGATCCATGAATCAAATACTTTTGTACCTGTACCTTGGTTTACCTTGGCTTTGACGGAATGGTCTTTGGAGGAAGGAGTGAGAAATGCATGGGAAGACTTAGGTATTCACAATACACAGGTATGTAAGAGTATAGTGTTAATCAAGGCCATGAACATTTGTTATCTCAGATAGAATAAATTTTCCTGGTGTGTATCATGCTGATTAATAGAGAAAGATAATATCAACACATGGAAAAACTATTTGACTTTAGGGGCTTTCAGGTCTTCATACACTTGTTTTCCCCTTTCCTAGCTCAGTGAACTTCTCTTTGTTTGTGTTTCTGAGATTAAACTGGGGTTTGTCTTTTTCTCTGAAAAGATTTGTGTTTTCCTGTCTGTTTTTAATCAGAGAACCAGGAACTGCATTTCTAATATATATCTATAGAACCAATATATAAAAAAATTAAAATTAAAATCCCAATAAATCTCTGTGCATACTAGAGGTACTTGCATGATGTTTTATTGTAAATGTTCTTTTCTTTGTTTCAGGCTTCCTCCTAATACCGTAAGTAAATTAATCAGTGCATTAATTAGTACATTAATCAGTTATCAGATATCATGTACATTTCTTTTCTCCTTAGATGGTATTGCCTTGCAGGCAGAAAATATCTTAATCCTTGATCCATTCATCTGCCTCCATCTTAACACTATTTTGAATAGTGTAGGCTGATGGTGATACGATCTGAGTATCATGCCAGAAGAGTAATTCATGTCTCCAGTGAGATCTTTTCCTGGAGCACTTTGCGAAGTGAGATATTAGCCTGCACAGGAGTCACTTGTTGAGATTCAGGATTTTATTTCTTTCAAGAGAGCATTTTATTGACACAAGAAGACTGTACTGCAAAAAGAAGCATGAACAATGCCTGTAGATCTGCAATATATGAAGGTTATTGAAAACAGATATTTTTGCCATTTTATGTGGATGGCAGTGTGGATATGCCTGTTCATCTTATTTAAAACAATGATAAATCAAATTTGAGTTGTAGTTGGGTTGGATTAAACTGCACCTCTTCTTGAGGTTGTACAAACCTATGAACTTCAGAAAACATCAGTTCTAGGAAGTGATTCAGTCTTACAAATATTTATGTTTCTACCTCTACAGTTTTACTTCAAACTGTAAAATTTATGGAACTCTTGTACATGTAAATCAAGGCTCCTAGACGTTATGTCTGAGTCTTTGTATATGCTCAGCTGCTGAGAGAGTGTTAAAAGAAACTTCTTAATTAAAATTAAATTTTAATGGAGGAGTTTCAATTGTTTCAATAGGCATGAATTCATATTCATAGTTCAGGGTGATACTAAAGAATCTGTTTCACTTTCCTAATTATTTGCTGAAACCTTAAACTGTTGCCATTTTACCTTGTAAAACTTTGATTATGGCAGGCTGGAAAAAACCAGAACACTTTCTAGGACATTATTGGGAAAAGATAAAAATTCAAAGGCAACAAGAGAAAGAGTACGTATCCTTTTGTTTAAGTTTAAAATATTCCATTAATTAAATTGAAAATAATGAATGAACTTTTATAGTAGAAACACTAAATAAAAATATAGAGCGTAGACTAATATGATCTTGTATTTTTCAAAAATGAGTTACATTAGTAAAACCAAGCTGAAAAAAAATACTTCTTAAAGAAGCTACTAAATTACTTTGCCTTTCCAACAGTTATCAGGAAGCAGGCTGACATGTACGTTTATGTCAATGCAATATCCAGAAAGGACATACTGACATTTCCTGCCAGAAGAAAATAGGGTGCAAAGGAATACAACAGCATATGAAAAGCAGCAATACCAGTATTTTTAATTCTCCACTTGCAATGTTGATCAAGACCTCTCATAAACTTGTACTATTTCAGGTTAGCCCTGAAATAGTACAGCCCTAATAGGTTAGCCCTATTAGTAAAGCAATTTGCAAACAGAGAAAATCTGTATTTTCTTCATAAAGAAAAGATAAGAAGGAAGAGAAAAAATAAAGGCAGTATATTTAAATTCTTTCGGCATATATTTACATAAATACTTTCTAAACAAAAGGTAGAATTAACAAGTCTATAATAGACAGCAAAAACTATACCTGGCCTGTTGGTGTCTTAGGTGGTGGAGGGACATCTTCGTTCTTGCGATCTGTTATCTCAGGTGCTAATTTTGGTCTAGAAAAAACTGATCTTAGTTTTCTAAACATCTTGCCTCTTCAAGACTTCTCCCCCGAAGCCTTTATAACTCTTTTACCATGAACATGTTTATAGCACATGTTTTTTTGCCATCAGTAATCAAGCCAATTAGACACTTAATCAGATTTAGGTCTGATTAGTACCTCAAAGAAATTCCTTCCACAGTATGTTTCAGTGACATTTCTTTAGTCGTCATTAATACTTTTTTTTCTCTGTTGTGGACTAAGTTATTTCTAGTCTTGACAGTTACAATATGTACAGCTCAACATTTCATGCAAAAATTCAGAGGAGAACCACTTTTTGTTTGGAGTAAACCAGTGCCTAATCTTTTATGTATTGGATATTAAGCATTTAATTTATATTTAGAAATGAAGATTTAAGTCCTTAGGATGCCTGTATTTTAACCAGAAAATGAAAATGATTAATTCTTAAATAATCAACAGTACAACACCTGAGATCTCAAAAGGTTTAATTTTTTTGCAGTCCTGAACTTCTTTTTAGTGCTGTTGGGGTTTTTTTGTTTGTTTGTTTGTTTTTTTTGGTTTGGTTTTTTGTTGTTTTTTTTGTTTGTTTGTTTGTTTGGTTGGTTGGTTGGTTGGTTGTTTTTTTTTTTGGTTGGTTGCTTTTTTTTTTTTGAGTGAATGACAGTGAAAAGTCTTCTCTTGGCGTTTGTTTTAGCAACTTTATACCTTGTTTTATTTCATTCTTCTTATTAAAACATGGAAAAAAATTTTGCCTTGGATTTTCTAATGTATTTACAGGCCATACAACTTTATACAGAGTCCTAGCTACAGTTTTCATGAGAATAAGTGTTAGGTGGATATCTTATGAATTAGTAAAACAAAATTTTAAAGAGTTTATAACTGGGACATGATTTTGGGATTCTATAGGCCTTGGGTCATCTTATGTAAGTCTCTATAAAATCAAGCATGGTTTAGTTTATAGGTAAAATTTAATTTCAGGTACCTCTAGTGCCATGTTGATTAAGTTCTTGTTAACCATGATCTTTAAAACTTGTCTCCTTTTGTCCTTGCAATCAATTTATGCTGACCATCAAGACATCAAGAAATACAGAAACCTACTCCTTTGAGTTATTCCTTATATTACATATTTAACAATTACATTGAATTATTGAAAATGTCCTCCCTTGGAGCTTCTATCGTCTGGCAGGAATGGTTTCTAATCCTTATTCTGCTGTAGTAGTAACTATAAGAATAAACCAACAGTTTTCATTACTTTGCAAGCCTTTTTCCTCCATCAACACTTATGAAGCAGACTTTATAATAGCTGGCCATACTTTGATTTTGCAACTGGGAACCTCCCCATGCATGACTTCATAGTTGTTAGATGGAGAAAGAGGTTGGAACCTCCCTTTTTCATTAATCTTTATGGTCTGGTTTAGTTCAAAAGCAGTGCAATTCTTGCTAATGTTTCACTCTATTTTGTGTTTGAACTCTGTTAGTGTTTGAATAACTGAATTAAAAATTAATATCTAAAATATTTTAATTAATTTTTGATGAACTGGTCTTCTCTTCTTTAAGATGGAAATTTTAAAATCATCTCTTAACAGAAGAATCTTATAAGAAATCTTAGAAAACAAATTAGTTTTTCTATGTTAAATTTTAGGGGATTGAATTGACCAGTTCAGGAAAACTTAAACAATGACCACATAAAAACTATACCTGAAGACTGAGCTTTTTGAAAGCAACTGTTTTCTCATTATAAAAAAATGTCTTCATTCTAAAATTTTTTTCCTTGTTTATTAAAAATGGTAAAGCGCCGAATAAAACATAATATGATGAAAATATATAGCACATATTAAAGGAAACTACATATCTTGTTTACTAATTTCTGCAAAATTATGCAGATTCATCTTTTAAAAAATGTCGAGCAACAACATGTTTTAATTCTTTTTTTTTTTTAACATACTGTTTATGCCAGTTTCAAGTTATAATTAATAGGCATGAAAAAGGAAAGTAGCAGACATTAAAAGGGAAGTGCCTTTGGGAGTGTGTTAATAACTATTGGCATCCACAGTTAATGAGTGTTATATGTGTTTAATTTGTGCCTAATTAAATAAATGTTTGAAACTCCTTCATATGATCTGATTTTGTAAATAATAAGCAGACCACAACAAAACTAGTATTCTGAGACCAGTGGAGGTAAAAGTTCATCTCCTACCGTGGTAAAATCATTAATCTGCTTCAATGTTCCTTTTTCTTCTATGGCTATTGAGGTATTTTTACTACACTTTGAAGTGCTAAAAGCACTTCAGTAAATTGAGTACCATGATGCACTGTTAAGTAAGAAGATTAAGAGTGCAGCAGCAAAGAAGATAGCACAGCCTGTGTCCAGTGAGCTTCTTAACTACAGTGGCTTTGGCCAGTGTTTACCAGAAGCTGTATTTGCGGTAAACCCTAAAGGGTACAGGGATTTCAAGCCTATCTCATACATTCTCTCACTACGTTTGGAGTGTATCCTATACTTACCAACGATGTACTTCTTTCCCCATTTTTTTCTTCAAGGAAATATTGCTCCGCCATTGAAAATTTGATATATGCATCAGCTTTCCAAGCTTTTGATAACATTTTCCTTTGGGAGATTTTATTTTTAATCTTAAAAAGTGCTGTACTTAAATCATAAGAACCTAAAAAAGGAAGCATGACTTTTTTTTTTTTTTCTGAATCATTAGGCCAGTTGCTAATGAGAAGATTCCTTTCTTCAGGACTGTTTTTTGAGGTGGTTTGCTTTGTGTTGGTCTTTTTTGACTGGTACATTATAAAATGCTTGAAAGCCCTGTGAGCACAGATTTAATGATCAGTGTATTTAACAGGCATAGAGTGATTCCAAGAACTGCTTTTCATTAATCAGCAGGCAGTGCCAGTTTCTCCATTTGTTTGAATTTACAGATCAACAGATATAATTTGAAATTTTTATTTTTTTATTAAATCATGTGTAGCATGGTTAAAAAGATCAATTCCCGAGTTTCACTCAGATTCAGATATTGCCATAATGCAAAATGTACTATGCAGATATTTTTCATAGGTATCTTTCTTCAGTTTATCTTCATGATTCAATGATCTTGACAGCTACAAGTAATACGCCTTTCTTTAGAGATCTGTAATAGCAGCCAGACAAAAGCTGAATATATCATGACTTTTTCCCTCTTCACAGTGTAAGACTTGACAATTTGCCCCATTTTTGTGAATTAACAAAAATTATAAAACTAGTTTATCTGTCATCCCTGATGTTGAGGCATTTGTTAAAAGAGCTTTTTTTTCCCCAGAAACAAAAGCATTCTGGAGCTCAGAGTGTTCATATCTACTCATTGTCTTCTTTTTTAAACTGAGGTGATACTATCATCAAACTAATTCGACCTTAAAAGAAAGAAAATTAATTCCTGCTTTTAATGGAAATATGTCTCCTTAGGCATATTATCACAATCATGACCAGATGAATGCATTATAACTAGTATTCAGTGAGGTATCTTTAGAAACTAAAAAGATTACTTAGAAGATGATTCTTTTTAATACCATTATAGTATATCTAATTTTTCACTGACTCATAATGCTTTTCTTAGGTTGCAGTTTATACATTGGCACAAATTCTCTGCATCCTAAGTTTGAGGCAGTAATAGGTCTTATAGTCTGAAGGAATTTGAAAATACACAATAATTTTGATTGCTTTGGCTTTCAAGAAATGCAAACTCTAATTTTTCCTTTCAAATTCAATTTTATTTCTCAAATGCAATCAATAGGATTTGTTCAGCTGTGGCAATAGGCTGAAAAAAGGCAGAATGCTGATATTTCCTATTCCTTTTCACATTCGTCTATATGAAGTTGCTTAGTTAAGTTAGGAGCCATATCGTAAAGACTCATTTTCTAGGGCCTTCACCAGACCCTGGCTAGCTTTGAGAATGATCATAGAATCATGCCATAACAGGATGGGTGGGTTAGAGGTGGTGACAAAATTGATGGTCAGTCTGCCAAAATTATCATGGCTGATGCCACTTCTTGCTACTGAGCTCTTTTGCTGAAAGTGACATGTGAATCAAAGGAACGGGACATAAGACAGAAGAAAAATTTAAGCCCCTTTATTATGCTATTCATCTGCAGGCGTAATAAAAGATGAGGAAAGGTTCTTGTCTGCTTGTAGAAGGTACACTTACCTTGACATTTCTGGCTTTTTAAAAATTATTTTTTCTGTCTCTTTGGCATCTTATTTTTCCCCCCCTTTTTCTTTTTTTTTTTTAAAAAGGCACCACAGGTGGATATTTATGCCTGTATTTCTTACATGTTCTTATGGGCAGAATTTCTTTAGCAACAGCATTGTAACAGCCTAAAATGTGATTCATCACATGAGAAAGCCTTATCTGCTAAAGTAGTGCTCAAAAGTATCTCTCTTCCACTTAAAATGTCATCCAGAATGAATCTCTGGACTTAGAGCCTAAAACGAATAGACCCTCCAGAAAGGTAGTCACAAGACCTAACTGGAGAATTCTCAGCCAAAGTTAGGTCACTGAAAGATTTAGGTGTCCTGCAGCCCCTCTGGGAAGACCACATAATCTCAAATCAGCAATTAGGGTCTCCTCAAGTACCTTAACTGGAATGTGTAAGAGGGCATTCTTGAAGAAAACAACCTAAAAACCAGAGCTCTCATGCCACAGGCAGCCATTTAGTAATCTTAGATGTAGTTCTGCTGCTTTGTTTTCTAGCCTTATAAAATAACATTAACCTGGAATTCATCTTGCTGTTAAAAAATTTGAATATCTTTTTCACAAAAGATAGTGTGATGTTGGTTTCAGAGACACGTCTTTGCATATATCTGTGTACTCAGAAGTAGAATGCAAGAGTTATTGTCTAGTCACTATTTTCATGTGATTTCACATATAACTAGTTGATTATCATTGACTTATTTAACTACTTATTATTGCTTCTCATATGCAGAATATCCATGGAGAACAAGGATGGTATCATTTATCTTTGCTGAGTGGTAGAAAAGAATGTCACTCCCTTAAGTAAATCTGTAAGAAAACATAAGAGGAGTTTATCTTTTGTACATGTGAACACATCAGGAAAAGGAAACTTTGGTGTACACACACACACAAAAAAAAAGAAGATATTCTTGAACCGCGACTGAATTTCAAATTTTGACAAGGTTTAAGTCTAAATCCTTGCATTTTGGAACTCAAAACCATTTAATGTGAGGTGAAAAGGAGACTCCACAAAAAGGACTTTATTGTTTAAAAAAAGGCACAACAAAAGAAAAGCAAACAAACCCCCCAACAAACAATCAAACAAACAATCAAACAAAAGCTCCAAACCAATTAAATACAGAATATTTCTATTATATAGTCTCATTCTTGGTGCCTGATTCCTGACCAATATCCTCTCAACACTCTTCAATTACATTCTCCTATAGGAGTAAGCTGGTGGGTGGAGAGTGAAGAGAGAAAGAAATATTTTCTTACACTGAAAAATGATAACTAAAAAGTGATACAGTCCCCTTATTTTTTTTCTTAAGACTACTTTATCTCTCAATTATTTTAGTTATAAAAGCTTGACACACTTTCTTGAGGAGGGACTGGGAAAATCATGACATGGCTTAATTTATGAGAAAAAGGACCCAGAGGTGCAAGGTGGGTCTGTGGGGAAGAACAGAAATAAGTGTGGAGGAAAAATATCTGTGCTCCTATACTCTCTTGCAAGCAAATGATCACTGTAGGGAGGGGATAGGGTTATACATTTAGGGTATTTCATACCAGTAATGTTAACACTTGTGTATATTAACACTTCTATCTGAGGGAAATAGAAATTTAGTTATGAATTGTATCTCTTCTGTAAAGCTGAAATTCATTGTGCTATCAAAAGAAGGAAAGTTCTCAGAAGTGTATAATGTATTCCTCTAAAACCATCACATTTTCTACGTATCCTCAGAGCATCCTATTCCTACTGCAGTGATGCTAAGCCTTATGCTTTTGCTAACATAAATATTTAATTTTTTCAATACTTACCTTTTCTTTTTTGGAGCTTTTGCAGTTGTGATGATTGAAAAATTAGTTGTTTGGATGAGTAAACCTCTGGTAGAAGGAATAAGAATTCTTATTATTTTTAATCCATTACTAATGGTACTTAACACTCCCGTTCACTCTAATGAGATAGTTTGTTCTGAAAACATTCATGTTAGGCAAGCATTCACTTTTTGTGTTCCTAAAAGTATTGTCTAACATGATTAAATTCTTCCAAGTGCTGTACTGGCTTCTGCTTTCTTTTTTTTCTCTTCTTTTAAAAGAGAGCAGTGAGAGTATTTTAATGTAATTATCTAGTGAATTCTATCCTAAACTCAACACAGAAACTGTCTTCGGTTCTGACCTGTGACAAAAAGCTCCCACTCTTCTGCAATACTAGGCTGACCTTTAGTAAAGATCAAAAGAACTACTCTCGACATCTCCTATTGAATCACTATAGCTGTACATATTATAACTCAAAGATTAACTGTAACACAAAATTAGAAGGAGAGCCAGAGCAAGTGCTAGCCCTGCACTTCCATCATTTGGGAAAAGCAGAGCAGGTTGGCAGCTTATCCTGTAAAGATAGGAAATTTTATGTAAATAATTTCATTTTAACTTATTGCATAAAAATACATAAAACTTGTAGAAGTGAAAAATCAAAAGGGAAATTCTTTGAATAAGTAGCAACCACGACCTCTCTGACCTGCAATTCATGAGGTTTTAATGGTGGACTTGATTTGGCAACTTGTTTGATTCAATAATTCAGAAGTAATAAAAGACAGAAGAGTAATGACTCTATGAGCAAGTCAGGCTTCACTTCTAGCTTCTCCTGGACCTCTCATTTGCAGGTATAACGTTGATTATATTTCTGATAACATGTGATCAGCTCTAAGAGAAGCAATAGAGGTTAGTTGCACCATTAAGAGTCACTAATGCTAAACAGTGAGATAGATTTAAAAAGAAGAGCATTTGATGGTAAAAAAAAGTTCCGTATTGGTTTGGTTGACCTACCATATTCACTTTATATTTTGCAGGAAGGGGTTTACATATATTCAGGTAGTGCTGTTAATAATTCATGTTCCCATTTTACTAAGCTTTTTTGGTGGCAATGTGAATGAAAAGGTGTTCTTTATTTGCAAATTTTGAATTGATAGATTGTTACTCACACATGCTTTCTTAATGAAAAATAATTAATCTAATTCTGGCTCTTCTATTCTATAGATAAGAAAATCCTACAACATCCATTGGAGCCCTGCTAACCTCAACAATATTTTTAAACTTACCTGATTTCACTTGCACCAGTGATTCTTCTACTTGCCGTCATTTATCATGTTCTTTGATTCTGTGTCTGTTGAGATATGTGCATATGGCTACAAAAGCTGAACTCCTTCAGTGAAATTGTGAAGGAAAAGAAAAGAATTTGATAGAATTACTTATCTGTTTAAAGTTCACCATGTCTGTAAGTCTCTGAAAGACTGTATCTTAAGCGCTAGGAGTTATACTTGAATGTTCTTAGAGTCCAGAGTACTGTGTACTCAGAAGTAGAGTAGATAAAGAGATTCCAATGGTGATATAATATGTTTGGTGGTAAGATGCAATAAAACATTTGCTTTTTCAGATCACTACTACTGAAAGTCTACTTCTATTTAAGGAGGGAAAAAACATTAAGAACACCTGAAGAAGTTAAAGGAATGGTTAAAATAAGGCACTCTTCCCCCCCTCCCGCCCCTGTATTAGGTTTTGCTAATGTATTTGGTATCAGGTTTAAGTTTGCTCTTGGAAAAATGATGTTCTATGAAAATAGATTTATTTAGTATTTTAAAGCTCAATCAGTGCTGTAAAAGTTAGAAAGAAGCCATTTCCTTTCTGTTATAGAGTTAGTGTAGTTATGGCTCTCACTGCTACAAAACTGTCAATTCTTATTCAGATAAAATATAACTTTTTTTCTCTCCCCCGTCATTAATCAAAAACACTAGTAAGTTTGTGATTAAGCAGTTTATGAAAAGCAGTAAATTTTATCAGGGAAAAGAGAAGATTTAAGTTTCTCTTTAAAATTACAGTTTTTCCAGAGTCATAAAGCATCAGTAGTTATTTTTCCTACATTTGAAATCCTGGAAAAGTTCTTAGCGATAGCTTTCTGGTTTATTTATACTTGACTGTTTGGTCTTTATCAAAGACCCTTATTTTTAAGGGCATCTGACTGATAGAGGTGGACTAAAAACAAAGCACTGTGAGCTCCTGGATAATCCTATTCTTCTACTTCCTTCTATGTGCATGTGTAAGAAGAGCATGGAGGATGGCACCTACTCATACCTCCAGTTATCCTGGTATTTTTCATCCTCAACCCCTTTATATTGTGAGAAACATATTCCTTCACTAGTTTAGCAAAACTTCTCTTTTGAGTCGCAGCATAATATCAACCAAGAAAACCCATGAGTTTTGCAATGCGTCGTATGGTTATTAATTTTTACTTATATAATGGTCCAAAATCCCTTCCTTCCTCATTTTCATTATGCAAAATATCTCTTAAATCTTTTAAATTCCCTCTTCAGCTTGCTCACAACCAATAAACAATATATTGTTTATTATAGGTACTTTATCTTGATTCCTACCATGCCAATGCCGGAGAATCCTGAGATCCAGAATGACTTTGTTACAAGACCACTGGACTTCTGTCAGAGTTCCAATGCTGTGTCCTGCTTAAAAATCACACTAGATGTTAGGGCAGGTCTCCTTTAGCTGCTTCCTCATTCTAATTTATTTTCTGTTAATCTTCTATAATCTTTTTACTTTTGTTCTGCCAAATCTGTCGCAGGGAAAGCAGCCCATGCTAGCTGATGGTTATGCTTTTTTGGGATCCTCAATTAGTGCTCTATTAGCAAGAGGAGTGGCAACTTATAATGGTAAGTGGAACTTCTTGCACCACTAATGTACACAGCAAATCACAGCCAGAGCTCTTCAGCTAGGTATTTGGAGAAGAACTTTGTTTAGACCAAGTAAGGGATGACAATGACCATATGGACAGATATGTTTTTATGATAATTGACCAAAACTAGCTTGTAGATCACGAGTTGAAGAGTCCTGCTATTTACCAAAACACATTTAGCAGATTTGAAGGAAGTGCTAAAGCCCCAGCAAAAGATTGAGTGCATCCTTTTCATACCAGTACTTTAGAAATGCTCTACTCTTTGATAAGAACCAAGTGCTCTTATCCAAAAAAAATAGGAGTTTCATTGTTTACTTTTTTTTTAAGTCAACAAATACTGAATGACTATTGCAGTTTTAGGCACTTAGAAATACCTTTTGTGATGGTAACCCTGAATGCTTAGGTGCCAGGTCTGGTGAATTTTCAGCTAAATGCAATAAATTTAGGGGATCTTGCTGCAGTCTCTACTCTCCTGCTGGATAGTACTTAAAACTCTTCAGGTGTTAATTTATTCTAGTAGATAATGTTTTATGAGATGACCCATCTTGTGCCATCTTGCTTTCTTATTACAGTTGATACGTATGTATTACAATCTTCTGGAAATTAATCAAAATTCATCTTAGACATTAGTCAAACTTTTGGCTTTCACTCTCCTATCTCAAAGTTGTTCTAAAAATCTGTGTAGCCTGCAGATAAACTGCTGATTTGTCCTGCCATTTCTTACAAATAACCAAGCTCGGCTTTCAGCACTGTTCCTGCTTTAGTGGTGCCCTCAAGCACAAGTGATGTCAAAATTCTCAGATAATTGCTCCGCTGTCAGCTGGGCAAAAGTGTAATTTTTTTCTTGTGCTCTCAGCTGCATGGGTTTTGATGGACTGAAAGAAGTAAAACTGTAACATACATTTTCTAAGTGTGCAGGTATGGTCCTGGAGTCAGAGCTGGAGCAGCCTACATGGTGAGATAATGTCATGGTTTTGTGGTTTATTTTAATGTAGATTGAAAATTATATCTTGCTATTTCTAAATGAAATAAGTAGTTCATACAGAATATGCAAACATTTTGATATAGATGTTTCTTAAGTTGTTTGTTTGTTTGTTTTTTTAAAGGAGCAAGCAAATTTTCATGTACTGCTCTGCAGCACAGTAACATGAGACAAATATGTCATGTAGGATGAGATACATGGAGGAGTTTATGCATTCCTATTGGATTCAGCAGTGGAACTACATGCAAAGTTGAAAATGGTTTTGAGGTGCTTACTGCCTACAGAATCTGCCAAGGAACCATTGATAGCAAAATACAATAACCTTAGCCACCTACTATGCTTTTAATAAACACCATACTCCAAATAATCTGTCACTTTCTTGCCAACTTTTTTTGTTGTATTGTTTTTTAATCCTGTTGTATATTTTATTTGTTCCCTTACTCTTTGTCACACACATGACCAACGAATTTGAAAATCAAAATGTGGAAAAGGATTTTTTTGACAATAAACACTGTGATAAAAACTCTGTATGGTCATCTAAACATATGTTTATTCTCATTTCTTTGCTTTGTCTTGAAGCAGTTCAGAGACTGAGATTCATCCTGACCATCTGAAGAGGGAGCAGTAGACCTCTTGAAACGAGGTTAAGCTCATTTATGCATTTTTTCTAACAACATTATGAAAGGAATCAGGAAAAATGAATTCTTGGATAATGCAGATAAGTGCCTGTACTTGACATGGTCTCTTACAGGTCTTGCAAGTAAAGCTGCAAGAATGTAAATATAGAGATTTCTTGTCTAACAGATGGACAAGTTTTGTCCACGGATGTATGTTAACTCTATAAAAAGTTGTAGCACAGAAGGTATTATACTGCAGTAGCACTTATGGATGACTGTCCTTCTCTATTTCCTTCTCATTTTGGAAGATGCACAACTTTTCTGTGTTCTGCAGTAAGCCACCAAGTCCTGCTCTCAGCATAATTTGCACTGCAGCTTTCTCCTGCACCATTTTCCCTTCTGTACCGTGTAAGACCACAGATGCTGTTCATTTGTTTGCTACCTTTGCAAAGGTAATTCAAAGAATAATTTGGAGGGGTGGTGGGGTTAAGATTTCTGCGTTTTCCCTGTACACTCATTTGGGAAAAGACAGACCACTAATCATAGAATGGTCTGGGTTGGAAGGGACCTTAAAGATCATGTAGTTCCAACACCCTGCCATGGACAAGGACACCTTCTTCTAGACCAGCTTGCTCAAAACCCCATCCAACCCGGTCTTAAACACTTCCAGGGATGGGACATCCACAGCTTCTCTGGGCAACCTGTTCCAGTGGAACACCAGGTAACACCACCCTCACACTCCTTCTAATATCTAATCCAAACCCTATTCTCTTTCAGTTTAAAGCAATTTCCCCTTGTCCTGTCACTTATATTCCCTTTAGAAAGTCCTTCACCTGGCCTCTCGTAGGCCCTCTTTAGGTACTGGATGCATTCAGTCTAATTGTCCATGTCCCCAGTAAAGATGTTAAACAAACTTTGACAAATTGGTGCAAATGGCAGGCCCATAGCCTTCCTAGGATGGACTAAACCTAGTGGTGCCTGCATTCCCACTTGTGAGACCACCCAAATGTTGCTTCGGGATCCTCTTTTTAGTGAGGTAATGAAATAAATTTACTCTTTACATTTCAGCCACAGTTTTATGGTTGTTCTGGGTGCCTGCCTGTGTCAACTCACACAACCACTCATCACTGATCTCTACTTGGACACTGAGCTCTTGACCACAACTCTTTAAGAGTAACAATCTAACCAATACCTTAGCTATCAGGTGGTCAATCCATCAAATATAAATCCATGCTCCTCCAGTTTAGAGACAAGGATATCATGAGGGAAAGTGTCAAGTACTTTGCACAAATCCGGGCAGATTATGTCAGTTCCTTTTCCCTTATCCACCAACTCCATAACCCCGTCATAGAAGGACACCAAATTTGTCAGTCACAATTTACCCTTAGTGAAACCACGTTGGCTGTCTTTGGTCACCTCCTTATTTCCCATGTGCCTTAGCATAGTTTCTAGGACTATCTGCTCCATAAACTTGCTTGGCGTGGAGTTGAGACTGACCACCCTGTAGTTCCCTGGGTCTTCTTTTCCTCATGTAGGCAGGAAAAATCCTAAAACACTTGCTAACTTTGGATGCTAGGTTAATCTAATGAATTATTATACCCTGGATACCAAAACTAGTTACTGGATACATGTAATATGAAGGGGGGGGGGGGAATGTTGGATTATAATCTATCAGAAATGTTTTTAAAGTTGAATTTACTTTTTCATCTACTCCATGTTGTCATGGCAAGGCTGTGAGGTAGAATAAAAGCACATTAGATGGTTGAATTTGCTGCTCTTGCACTGTGGACAGATGGAAGGATTGAGGTTATTGCTGGGACATGATCTCTCCTCACTCCTATTAGTAACTGACATACATGCTTATTGCTTCCTCAGATGCAGAAGTCAGGATAGCTTAGTGTGGGAAGGGTAACTGACAGCACCATGCCATCTTAGATGATGCTTACTTTTTTTTTGCTTATGTAGTTCTCAATTGGCTAGCTGTCTTAGATATCCAAAATGTAAATTTTTGTGACATGAACTAAAAAAAATCCCCATAATACCCAGGTATGTTATGTTCCTTCTTGTTTGACAAGCTATTCAAAAGTCACCATGACTATTAACAGACCCATACTTCCTAACATTAATGTGCCTGGAAACTCAAAAATACACAAAATCCATATGAACATAAAATACTGAACTTAGTTTATGTTCCAAGATATATAAAGGACATTGTGCTTTTACAGGACGTACAAATATTTATTCAGATTCTGAACAGACAAATTAAACATGGTCTCTGCTAAGAAGAGTTAACGGTATAAAAGGTAGTCAAAGAGGCAGGATATTTTTATAAATTCAAGAAATATGTGCATATGTGGAAAACTTAATGGGGTGTTCTCACTTGAAATAGGATTTTAACAGAGACTTATTTGAAGAGAATAAGTTATGTTCCATGCAAGAGTTGTACATGTTATGAATGATTAAAAGGGGAATAGAAGTAGCAATTAAATAAGCTGTGTGTATACATTTTTAATGCTTTGCAATAATCCCGTAGGATTTGTGAATTACAGATTGTATTGAGTCCATGAGGAGAATTTGTATTTGGATAGAAACATAAGTCTTGTGGACCCTTGGGATAAGAATTTCTTATAGATTTTCTTCATATAGGTTTGTTTATTCAAAAGAAAGCCTTCTAAATTACTTGAAAGATATTTTGAGAAGAAAATCATTAAACAAGATACACAGTTTTCTAGAGAAACTGAAAATAAACAGAGGGAAAAATTGCTGTATTTTTGATAACAGGCTAGTGAAACAGTTACTGAGCTATAAACAGAAACGGGTTAAAATATATTAGGGTCTTAAACAAAGCATATTTCAAAAATACTATGTTCAACTTTCAGCCAATCAATCAATCATTCAAATTATAGCTATTACGAAGGAAACAACGTCCTTGTCTTCAAATCCCTGCAAGGTGAAAGATTTCAAAGAACAAATCCCAGCAGATTTGCGTTTCTGCAACATTTATTTCACATTTTCACCATTTACTGGTTTAGAACATTTTCAGTGCTCCTCAGTTTATAAAAGGTTCACAAGAGGTTAATAGGAGTTCTTGCTAGAAGAACCCATTGAGGAATGGATGAATTCTTATCCATTGTCCTGAGACAGAATTGTAGTTTAAATGAGAGTACTGCATCATTAAGTTTGTCCCTGTCAAGTCCATTATATTTATCGTTAAGGCTGCTGTCAAATAAGCTTCTACATGGCATTGTATTGCATATGTCATATATATCATGTACTATATTTGCAGTAGTTTATATCTCCCAGTTAAGCAAGGTGATGAAATGATTGTGTACTGAATTTCTTGTCTTTTTGGTTGAAATTGGATGGTGATATGTCTCAGTTCAGTTTCACATTAGATGGCTTTTTAATTTTTTTGAATGGGAAACAATGAAAAAATATTAATTTGAACAAGTAACCTTATAAATATGGCACAAATTTGATGAGACAAAGCCTAGTCATCTTCCATCTTCTGCATAACTCTGGGGGCATGTAAACTTCCTGTTGTATATGTGTAGCACAAACCTATTGGAGCTTGTAGTGGCACAAAGTCAGAATTAAGCTGTAATGAAGTTGTGTATGAGGGAAACAAGGCTCTGGATAAAAAAGAGGTCTTTTCAGAGCCTCGCCTTTCATCAGCTTCTGCGCTAAGAACAGCTGCCTTGCAAGTAAGGGTGAGCAGGAATCCTTCACCCCTGTGACTTCCTCCAAATCAATGGAATAGCAGAGTTAGATTGGAAGAGGCGCCACAGCTGGGGACAGATGTGCTTTGTCTCATCAGCCCCATTGCTGCTGCTATTCACTCTCAGGGCTGGGAAGAGCATGAGGTGGCTGCTGGGAGATCCTGTGCAGCTCTGCACAGTTTCTGATGTGCTGTGTGATAGTAGGTGGCCTGAAGAACACGCAGTGTGTATGAGAATTTAAAACTCCTACCATGTGGCTTCTGCTCACATCAGCTTCAAGAAAAGGCATTTTTAATACAGGGAGGTTGAAAGCTTCAGCTTTAACTTTTAGATCAGCAAAATACCTCTGGGACAGCCATTTAAGGAACCCAGGACTCCCAGGACAGCATCATGACCATTTTATAATTATGGTAAAAGCATAGCAGAAGTTAATATTATAACTCTTTTAGTGACCTCAAGGAAGATAATTGGATTAGAGCTAGTGGGGAATTTTCCAGGGGAAAGACATTTTACATCAGAATATGTTGCTTCAACAAAACTCATCTTTTCCTGGAAAAGCACATACAGAATCTGACAGGAAATGCTATTTAAGCGAGGGAAGATTTATTTTAATCAAAAAAAGAGCAGGAGAGAGACCTGGATAGCAAAGAGGTTATGTCAGTATCAATTTAATTTTTTTTTTTCAAATGGGTTAATCTCCTTGAGTTATGATACAAAATTTCAAGATAAATAGCCTCAACCATGGAACTGAATTGATTAAGGGAGTGATGGTAGCTGTTCTCGTGGGAAATATGTGCCAGTTGACCATCAGACATGCTCATGGACAATGTGGATAATACTTTATGTAAGGGTAGCTGTTTTTCAGTGCTCCTTTCATCACATGTTTAAAAATTCTTCATGTGTACTATTCTATTTTCTAACACTGAGCGACAATTTTTTTTTTCTGAAGGCATCACTCACTGTGAAATTAAGTAATAACAGTCCTACATGGAATCTTCTACAGCTAACTGCTCTAGCCCTTTTATCTGTGAGCCTCACTAATTTCTTGGAAAGCTGCTTTTTATTCTGCTTAAAAATGGTTTTGTATTTGCCAATGTAAGCATAGAAGAGTCCAAGTCTGAGCAAAGAAATAAAAATAAATTGAGTATCTCTACCTTTTAGGATATGTCCAAAGACAGTAAATAAGCAAATTGCTAAAAGCTTCTTCCAGAGCTCTGCAGCCTTCAAATTTACAATAAATCCCTAGGCAATCTCAGGTCAAATAAATAATACTGCAAACATAGCATTTCCATTGTTCTGCTTTCATTTGAGGTTAAAGTTACACAGTCCATTGCATTAAGCTGTTAGAACATCATGAAAAGTTTTTGCAGAGCCAGAAGTTGAAAGTACTTCCAGGGGACAATAAATAGGCTGGAGCTCAAGTCCTAAGAGGAGTGACTGAGGGAGCTGGGGTTGTTTAGCCTGGAGAAGAGGAGGTTCAGGGGAGACCTCATCACTCTACAACTACCTGAAAGGACATTGTAGCCAGGTGGGCGTCGGTCTCTTTTCCCAGGCAGGAAGCAACAGGACAGGAGGGCAAGAGGAGAGGTGTTGTATGACACACAATGATCACTTGATTTTACTCTTTCTACTTAGAAAATAACATGGGAGGTAAGTGATGGCCACATCCTTTACTTTTTTTTTTTTTAATTCCTTTCTTTTGTCCCCTGAAAAAAATACAGAAAAATTTCTATTTAGAAATAATTTTAGGACTTTCATCATATGTTTAATAAATACCTTTTTGTAATAATTTGGGCTTTGGAGCAAGTGCTATATCTTCAGTGCTCAAAATCATTCTGATACCAATCACAAAGGCACATCAATATTTTGGAAAGGAAGCCCTAGAAGACCAAAAAGTAGATGTAATTTAAGCTATATCCCAGTACTACAGTTCAAATTTCATTAATTTATTTTGAATGATGGACACCAGTTATTTTGTGGTTTTGCCTTGATAAACTACTATAACACCTTATAACCCTGAGACCTTAAACCTGAAAAATACAGGTTTTGTTCAGTTCTAAATTAATTTCCCTTAAAGTAGAGTAAAAAAGGAGAAAGATGGAAGAAATTAATAACATTGGAGCAAAAGGCAGAGAAAACAATCTGTGTAACTCAAATGACTATGATGGGTAAATTTCTTGACTTACCTTCTTCAGTGCTAAAAGTTGGTTTTTGTTTTTTGTTTTTTGTTTTTTTTTTCTTTTAAAAGAGGTGGAATCAGATTTAAATGGGCCTACTTTCTGAGGATTAAATCATGTTTGGAGCCCTGCATTCCTTCTCAGATGAAATATAAATGAAGACAACCTTCTTTGAAGATAGTGGAATTGTTCCAGTACAATTGGCTACATTGTGAGGGTAATCAGGCCAGTTAGTGGCAATATGGAAAAGATGATGGCAGCTTTACCCATGGGAAGTAGATAGAGTTATTTTAGTCTCTGCAGGATATCCTTCTCACTGCACTTCAGAGGGTACAGTCAATAAAGTAAATACCCTGGCCATATTCTGAAAATTACAATTACCAAAGACAGTTATCAGCAGTTTGAGTTTCCAGTGTTCAGAACATTTAAAGGTGAGGTATGCAGCCCTGCACACTGAGATCCAAAGGATGGCAGATAGACATAAGAAGTTCCTCATTTATTTCAGTAAGAAAAAGAGAATGTAAGATCAGGGGAAAATCAGTCCTGCTCAGATTGGCGACAACTTTCCCTTGGTGTCTCCAGTAACTCTGTTCGAAGGACAGTTATTACTATTTTGTAATGTGAGAAGAGCAGCAGTCTGTGTACTTCAGCCTTAAGGGTTTCATAGGTGTTTCTCAGTTTTCCTTGCACTGTGTGAGTAGGGTAATTACTCTGCTTTCTCATCTGAAAAAGTCTGTCTCTTTCCAATTTTCCTCATTAAAAATTTGGTTATCACTAGAATAGTATTTGATCTCTTTTCTACCTAAGCTCCACACAGTGCAGGAATAGGATTGGGTGAGTAGGAACAGTAATAATACTTTCATCCTTAAAACTAGTGGCATGTGATCCTGCTGTAGAGAACCTAGTAAGCTGGCATCTGTTCGCAGCAATGTAGAAATACTCAGAATATCGGTGGTGGAACTAGGCTGAAAAAGTTACTGGAAGCAGTAAAATTTATCAGGTGTTCCTGCAGAAAACATGGATGCATAGATAACTACAATCTTCTACCTTGGATGTTCCTCTGGATCTTCACCCATAAGGCACACATGTTCATCTGCTGTCACAAAGTTCCGTCTCATCTGGCTTCCACTAAATCCTTGTCCTTGAGAGTAGTATGTTAATTGCCTAGTCAGAACCATAATTGTAGTTACACTTATGATGTTTGCATATAACTTCCAAGAAATTCTGATGTTTCGCTGAAGTGAGAAAATGTTTACAAAGATATTTTTAAAGTATCATTTTTAGTGAACTAATGTGAAATTGTGAAATGAAAAATTTCAGCCAAATATGATTTAACAAACCAGGAACAAATTAGCTGCTACTTAAAAATGTCATTAAATCATGCAGAAATGCCTTACTTACTAACATCTTTGGAAGGAAAATAATATTGAGCTTAAACAAAAGCTGACTTTGATTTACACTGTCCAAATGCAACCAGTCAGATGTTCCTTACATGGGAGTGCAATACTATCAGTGTGGCTATGCCACTTTTTCCTGTCTCTAAAGCAATTGCTTTCATTGACTTACACGTGCTGCAACAACAACTGACTCCTGGTAAACTGATACTGTTTCATATTAACAGACAGCATGACTGGGCAATGCTTCTGCTGGTCATGGACACATTTTTGTTCTTCTTCTCTGCCTGGTGTATGTTTATAGGGAGAAATTCAGGTGTTTTTGTGTCATTAATCTAAATTATCATCTTTTCTAAAGATCAGTGAAGCAAAGGACTTAAAAAAAGATGCAAAAGACTTTATATAAAAAATTGAGATTCTAAATTCTGTGTGGCTTGCCAAAGACCATTTTAGGTCTGATTGAGGTTTGAGGCATATCTGCATAAAACAAATAACCCAAGTATTGCAATATAAAATGTTATAAAACAAGACTTAAAAGTGCACAGATTCCTGTGTTTGGTTATTTCTTGGAGCTTCTGTAAGGGTTCATTTGGGGTATTGAACTCAGAGGATAGTAGCAGCCATGGAAATGCTAAAATTCTGTTCTAGTTCTCTCTCTTTCTTTTTTTTTTTTTTTTAAATGCAGAGTAGGTACCTAGAAAAAAACTTATCCTGATTTACACTGCATGCTCTATTTTTCTTCTTCAAAGTGTCAGAGCAAAACCATGGAAAAAATGAAGTGTAGGGATGTAGGCAAATGCAGGACAGAAAAGCAAAGTTACTAAATGAGTTTTTGAGATGAAAAAAATATTTCATCATAAAGAAAGATTAATGGGAGTTTCAAGTCACTTGAATTTGGATTACTTTACTCTTGCATATGTCTTAAATGAAGTAGAACATTTAGTAAACAACTTCAAGCATTTCTTTATGAATATCTGAACTCGTAAACTTGCACCAATGAATAAATGCAACCATTTGGAGCTGAAACTAGGGTCTACTTCTGCTGAAGTCACTTGCAGAACTCCAAACTGACTCTACTGATGAGAGTGGGGACCTGCCCTGTGCAGTAGGTATCCTCTAGCACATTAATGTAGTTGAAACACAGCTGCATCAGAAAAAGTAGCATGTGCAAAAGTTGGAACTATGAAATAATGAAGGGACTTCTTGAGGTTATCTCATCCAACCCCTGCTCAAATCAGGAATGGCCTAAGGCATTTGCTCATGGCCTTGTCCAGTCAAGTTTTGAATAACTTCAAGAAGGAAGATTCATCAACTGGGTAAGTTGTTCTCATGGTTGATTTTTTTCCCAGTACCTGTCTCCCGTCACCCTATTGCTGTGCACCACAAAGAATAGTATGACTCCATTCTCCCACTGCCTTGTTAGGCAGCATCTTGAGCTAGATCACCATTCACCTTCTCCCAAAAACTGAATAAACCTGGCTCTCAGTTTCACGCTGCATGACATGAACTTCAGCCCACTGTCCATCTGGCTAGTATCTGATGGGCTCATTTCACTGTGACATCTCTGTATCCCTCCTTAAGTTTCCATTATACACAAAGTGCAAGGGATGGGTTTGTTTTTTTTTCTGGATATGCTTGCAACATCCTTTTACTGACCGTAAGGAGCAGGAGAGGAATTAACAGAGTAGGGCACCTGAAGAATTTTTTTCTGCTCATTTCTTCTGAGCAGTGCAAGAACTTTACAGTAAAAGAAATTGCACATCTGCAACAACTATTTTTTATAATTTCAAATCAAACTGTTTTAGTACTGAGTCGTAATAATTTGTCTGAATGACTGAGAACAAATGGGTTGCTAGGAAGCTAAATGTTGTTTATCTAGGGAGTTCAGAAGGAGGAATGAATTTAGATCCAGCTGTGTAAAAGTATGGAAATACTTATCCAAGACACTTACATAATCATAATTCTATCCTACTTCATTTGCAGAAAAATATCAACCATTTGACTTACCCAGAGTTCACAAATACGAAAATGCCATAGCCAGAGGTATAAGATTTTCTGTGATATCAGAAGATGACAAGGTTCCACTCTAATTAAAGCTTTCTCATAATTTAAAAAAAAAAAAAATCTTAAATTTTCACACACAGATTCTGTGCAATATTTCAGTGGCTTGTAACTAGAGGTAAATACAGTCCTGTTGTGAACACTGGACTTTACCTTCTATGACACTCCCTGGTGAAGGCCATCAGGCATCTCTTCATACAGTTTTGCAAGAATGGTTTAGGTATCTTAACCTGTTGAAACCTCAGAGTAAACTTCAGCTTCCTCTTCTCTCCCTTACTAAATGCAAAATGCTTCAAAAAGCAAGAACTCCAAATTAACATTAAAAGTTTCTTTTACCACATTAAAGTGGTATTCTTTATCAGGAAAAAGAGAAATAGTGCATGTCAGGCCATGTTTTACAAATTAGGCTTATATAGCTGTTGTATTACACATTATCAAAATAGACTAGTAACCTTCATTTTAATGTCTATTTTGTGAAACCTTTGAAGTGATTAAAATGAATATTAAACTGATTAAATGTTTTCATCTTTCTCCCTACATTGTTTGCAAAATATCAATGTGTATATTAACAAAATTCTCCTGGAAATTCAGAAAGGTACTGAGCAAAGCCTGCATGCAGAGAGATATGTAATCAAACATAAAATGCAAGTTAAACAAAAGAAACTTGTTTCATACATTGTCCTTTTATTGTATTTGTAAATAGATTCTTCTCCCCAATCTGGTGGACTCATATTTCTTCAAATTATTAACATTAGAGAAGATATGAAAATTATAATCTAAGGGTAAATAAAATCAAGTTTTAAACTTCTGAACCACAGCTTGTGGCGCACAGTAGGACTTGCTGAAATTCTGCCTCACCTGAGTTTAGGTAATGAGAAAATGCATTTAGGCAGGACTGTCTGGATCATCCCTGATTCCTTTAATGCAAACTGAAGTGATATTATTTAGGACATGAAACAGATTCATTTTAATCAAGCAAAACAGTCAGTTTAAGGTCTGTGCACTCCTTGGTACTGTGTTCAAGACACATCTACCGTGTTACAGGAGAGCACCAGCACACACAGGGTAGACCAAAGTGGTGGTGTTTTTCCTGTCTTTTGGTAAGTCTGAACCATTATGCAGGTAGGAACACAAGATTCAAGGGGCAGTAAAAGAAGAAGGGCATGAGGCAGCATGCCTTTGCATTAATGCTAGGGGCCACAGCGGGGAAAAGTCTGGAGCCAGTCCCCAGTCCCGGCTCCTAAGGGTATTTTATACATTTTAAACGAAACAACTACTGAACAAAGTCCCCATATGCTAGTAAGGACAGATTTGGAAACCATCTAATTCTTTGCGGGGTGGAGGGGAAGAGCCCTAGCCTTACCTGTCAGGTTGTTGGGGTACTCTTACGGAAAATATGAAACTTATTTCTCTACCAGAGAGCCCAAGTGTACTGCTCTCTAGAGGAAAGTTCTGGGCTAGAGTATAAGGTCGGCAGCACTTCTTTCTCTTACATCCATATATTTAATGGGAACATCTGAAATTTAGCATTTCTATGGGCCTGGGATACCTAGTCTGTGAACCCCAAACAAGCCTGTATGTGAAACAGGGAGCACAATTCTCAGCAAATAGGAAACCAAGGATTTGGACCATAAATATTATCGACACTTAAGATATGCAGATGCTTCTTAAGGCATGATGTCAGCAGTTTGCATTTTTCACTTAGTGGCTTCCATACCAGCTAATTTTCACTCAGTGCNTTTTTTTTTTTTTAATTACAAACAATGCAGCTGCTTGCTTTCGCCTTGAGGAATATGAAGAGTAATGTGAGGGCTACTGTTCTCCACTTGTGAAAGAGTGTTATGGAAATACATGCTGCAAACTGAAGCGGAAAACTACCAAGTTTCAGGTGGTATGTTAGCTTCAAATTAGGTAAGCGTGTTAAACTCATGTTTGCTCATGTCTTGTTTCTTTGTCTCAGGAGGGGTAACAGGGATGATAGAAACATTAGCAAATCAACAATGTTTCTAGAACACTTTGCTTTTAAACAATGAATATTTAAGTGTCATCTGTGACCCTTCCAGCTATGACGCACAACCAAATGCTGTTTCTTTCCATTTCTTGCAAGAACAGTTGAGCTAAGAGACAAGGAAAGAAAACCAAGAGCATTTTGCTGTTCAGAGAGTTTCTAAAACCAGACTGAAAATTGAGCTAGCTCCCCAGATGCCATAGTTATGCATTTTCTTTCCCTTATCTCCAACCTGACAATTTTGGTTGGTTTCAGCAAGACCTGAAAGCTGATGGCAACATGTGTGAGAAACAGTGTTATACTCTGACTAGGTAAGTAAAAGAATAGCAATTTAAAGTAAGATGAGTGAGTAGAGCATCATCAACATCAGAGTGACTTATATCAGTTAAAAGCTATATTTCCTGTCAAATGGCTGTCATTTTTATCACATGGTGTATTCTGGATTTGTATTTATTTTGAAAAGTAACCACCATTGTATATTTATATTTGTATTTTTGCTAAGCTACAAACAGTGTTTTCTTCACACGACGAGACATTTCAAGTAATTGGTTAATTTCTGGGCTTTATTTCTTTCTTTATTTGTAAGAGTATTTATGAGGGTAGATCTTATTTGTGGTGATGGCCTTGGTCTAAAACAAATGCTGGGGCGGAGACTCCAACAAATAAAACTTCTCCCTGTTTTACCAATACAGAGAGACAAAATGTGAGGAGATATGAGTGAAAAAGTAACAGTTTACTGAAAAAAAAATATAACTGTAGCAATATAAACAAAATGATTTAGGCCAATAATAGAAAGAAATTCTTCCTAATCTCTTCCCACTTGGTGCACAGATAAGATGGTGTCTGACACCTGCTTTCCCCCTTCCCCCAGGATAACAAAGAAAGTATTGCAGCAGTCAAGTTCCTGTGATTTAATGCCCTCCCCAGCTAGACATAAAATCTGTGGGGAAACAGGGGCAAAGCAAAAACTTGGAAGACTGTTTGGTCCAAAAAGAAGTTATGCTGCTGAGATGCTGACGTGGATCTTGGCGCTGTAGTAGTATGGGTGCAGTCTCCCTCTCTTTCCTTTTCTCTGGCTCTCTCCAGAGGTGGGTGGCAAGAGTAGCAGCCACCAGGACTGCAGAAATGGCCAAGAGTGAGGCAAAAGCTCTGGAGCAGCAGATGGCTCCGGGCAGCTTCCTCTCAGCTTGGAGTTCACAGCCAGACTTCGTGGAGTAGGAATTATGAGGTGGTGGCGGCTAACTGCTTCTCTGTGCCACTCAGCTGGGCTCAGCTCCATTCGGGCTCAGCAGCAGTGAATCTCGTCCCCAATGGTGGCTGAGGTGTGTGGAGCAAGATGGCTCGCAGGGCTCACGTGGCTGCTCTCGTGTGCCAGGTAAGAGAGGTGGCTTCCTAATGAAAAGACTTCCACCCTGGCAGCCAGGACTGACAGCATGCACTCCTTCCCCTCTGCCCTCCACCCGGCTGTGGTGAGGATTTGCTCTTAAAGAACACTTTCTCCAAGGCAATGTTGGAAAAAAGGAATAAAATATAAAACCTACTTTAACCATGATAATGATGAATAAACTTATTCAATCCCTGTGTGGTATTGAAAGGATGTTTCTTTCATCAACAAACGCAGTGTTTTTGATTGTTCAGGTTGTTGACTGCCAGCACACCCACTGCTGACCAGTCTTCCTTCTTAGCATTCTGCTTTCCCCCACCTCATCGATATTCCACAGATATTACTGATTTTTATTGTCCTGTCCTGTCTTAGGCTATGAGTTTTTAACAATGAGAAATATGATGCTTTCATTTGTTCACAGTGTAGATTTACATTGTTTGCTTAGTTAAACATTTTGGTATTACTTATGAAGGTTACAAAGAGATTTTCTCCATCCAGTTTTATTTCATTTTGATTAATGTTTCAATACCTGTCTCTCATTGTCTAGCAATGGCTATAATTCCTTCTCATTCTTCTTATGAAATAGAGTAGGAAACTGGTCTACTAATGTTAGAGAAGGTGGAGAAAATTCTGTATAAATTGAAATGTAAAATAGCTGACATTAAAAATGTACTATACTGCAATGTCCTTTCAGGGATGCGTCATGCCATTTCAGTCTACAGTAGCTCAGACTGGATAAGATAAATGGAGCTGAAATGGGGAAAATGAGTAGTTTCGTCTTGCCTGAAGTGAAAATATGATGACAATCATATTACAGTCTTCCTCAGCAGCATGGCTAATTAACTTTTATGCTTCCTGAACAAAATAGTTTATCTAAATAAAGATCAAAAGCAACAAAAGTAACATTTATAAGATTTATTTTTGTTGATGTTGTTTTGCATTTTTTGTTACAAAGGAACATTCAGAAATGTTGAGGAATATTGATGGAAATCATAAAGTCAATGTTATAAGAATTATTGCCAATACCAGTGATGTCATAAGGATTACTGTGCAGTTAGTTAATTAAAACCATTTTACTCTTCAATCTCTTAAATGAAGGAGTCTCTACAGGGATTTAACATACGTTGAAGATGAGAGCTGCATTTACATCCTTCATGTGTTTACCTTACTGTTTTGAATATTTAACATATGGTCTCTAAAATAGAAGTGACTGGCTACCAATAGTAGGATATCTAATGTAAAGCTTTATTTTTATAATTAGGGAAAACTTCTACTGGGAGATTATTTGATGCAGAGTTAAGCAGAAATTTCCTGTGAGCCTCAGATTTCAGTGAGATCATAAAGGAATACAAATAGATTTCTACTTTAACCAAAACTTGCAAGGAGTGGTCATGGCGTTTATCATGTGTTCATTAACAGACATTTTTCAGAATTTAAAAATGTTCATATGGGACCATAACAAAAGGCAATTTAATCCAATATCCTTTCACTGAGGATAATCAGAAGAGGATGCCTAGGAAAAGTATGAAGAGTGAAAGCAGAAATAACAAGTATCTTGTATTTGTACTGATGATATCTCGAACTCGAAAATTCTTTAAATTAAGCCAAATGTAATTCCTGTGCAATTACTGACCCTTGGAGGCTTTTCCTTCATAAATGTCTGCAGTCTTCCACCAAAAATACTTAATTTGTGAACATTTTTAAGAGGATGCTGTTCATTGTTTAGATACTAAAGCTGAATAAGTAATAAACAATTGAAGAGGTGGAGGTTTTCATAAATGTAGGAAAAACAGAAACATAAAACCTCAATATATGGACCTTTATTTTTTTTTTCATTTCAGATTAGCTTCTAGCCAAATCTAGAGTACATTGTTATTTGAATTTATTGAAATCTGTGAAAATTGGAAACCAAGGAACGATTTTGTCATTTATATCATATCAGAGAACTTGCAGAGACTTGGTAATGCCTCCATTGTTCAGAGTGTGTTGGCATTAGTAGCAAAACAAAATCCAAACCAGACATATTTTAAAGATGTAATAGTTTTAAAATTATGATTTTTACTTGTACCAATTTGAATCAGAACATTTCTAACATATGGCAGAGAAAGAATATGAAACCATATGCATACAGCACTGGGACTGTGTTCCTGAGAAAAAACAGTTTGCTATCTTTATGCTGGCTAGCAGGTGTCAATACCCCAAAGTAAAGAAGCTGCCCAGAACCCAGACACAGTTAGAAATAGAGAGGCTTGAACAGAGAGTGTAAGTATTTCAGATGTCTCATTTTGAAAGATGACTTTGTGAAGCGCTTTGTCACCACCAGGAAAGAAGCCATCTTCTGAGGGGAAAGACAGAAGGAAAATTAAGCAACCCTCCTATCCCTAAAGTAGGTACCTTAGTTTCTTTTCCTACTGATCCTGGTAATAGTATTTTTATTCCTCATCCACACAAAAAGCTCTGTGCTCTCTGACTTCAGTCTTCAAGCCCTTCTGTACTTGCTAGCCTTTTGGGCCAGATCCAGAGCCAAAGACTGGAAAAGTGTCTAACAGCAGAATGCTTGGTTGTTTTGATCAGTGCAATGGACTGCAATCAAAGCTGTTGCATTCTATCTATTTTTCTCCTGAAAGTACTATTCTAGTACATAGTAATGGATGTTTTTCTGTAATACCTGTTAGGTGTTAAGTAAAAAAACCATTAAGTGAAACTTCAGCATTTATATGACCATGTGTAAATACTATCTTTTTGGACCCATTTTAGGCCTTCATGAAATGGAAACTTGTAACATTTTGTGCAGATGTCCTCCTAGATTCTACTTTGAAACCTTCTAGATTAATCATAAAAATATCCTTCTTTCTGTATTATTATAGACTAAGCATTATGAGTACAGACTGCCTAGCTCTTAAGCAAGATGACTGATTCCTTGAGATATTTCAGTCTTTTTTTTCCCTGATTTCCACAGAGGTAGTGCCTACAGGATGTATTCTGATGTTTTAAACCTTGCATAACCATAATAATGAAATAGTCATATCCATTAGATTCTTTCAGTGATTTATTTTTACTTTTACTTAGTCTATTAATAAAGTAAGACATTTTGGTTTGGAGGTGTTATTCTGATCAAAGTCTTGTTAAAAGTTGACATAATTTAGGCAAATATACAATTTATCATATTAATCTAGCAGTACTGACCTCTATCTACCACTCATGAAGAAATCCTGTCTGAGATTAAATGTTTTGAGCTGTTGAAATTCTGGCCCTAACTTCCTACCAGCTGCTATTTTACAGTGAACTGGTAAGAACTAGGAATTTACATACTCAATTTTTAATTTAATCAAACATTGTCAGTCAGCATCTCATGTTAGATACTATTTCCATCGGAAGGAACCTGAAAACAACAACCTAAAAGATTAAACATTTCTGTCTCTTGAAGATAATAATCTTGGTGAATTTTAACAGATTGTTTAGCAGATGGAAATGTGATATTCACTACAGTAAATTACATTAACATGCTCTCAGACAGAGACGTCACATTTGCCACAGTAATTTGCATTAGTATGATTTGAGGCAGATTTGATTCCCCAAAAAGAATTAGAAATAACATTTATCAGTTCATTTTGCCTTGCCACTTCTTCAGATAATTGTCAGTCTGGAGTGGGACATGTTTTTTATCAATGGATGTGGAAAACTTTTACTTCAGTGCAACAGATTAATTTGACTTCTAGACAAGATATCTGCTCTTTTGCATGTTGATATAGCTTTCTATCACTGCCTCCAGGAGATCTTGTCACACACTTTAACAGGTCGATAGAGAACATCCTGAAAAGAAATGTAACTACCTCTATTTAGTGCTGGCATCTTCAGGCAGAAGCCTGTGTGGGTGCAATTTAGCTGTCATCCTGTTGTGCAGGGGATCCAGGGAATGTTTATCATGGAATCACAAAATAAGCTGAGTTGAAAGGGACCCTTAGGGGTTGTTGAGTCCAACTATCATGATGACATTTGCTATACTATATGAAAGAATGTATGCCTGTATCTCTGTGGACCATCTGAAATCATTAATGGTCCCAAGGAGTCCTTAATCTAGTGCTGAAACAAGAACAGAACAAGTAAAGTCCATAAGCAACAAACAAGCCTGATAAACCTGCATGGGGAGAAAACAAAGCAGCCGTCTGGAGCTTTACAGACTTATAAAGTTCTGCTCCTCTAATTACTGGACTTCTGAGTAACTGGATTTCTGTTTTCTGAGACTCCAGAGTTCTTGCTATGGAGCTGCAAAGTGATTTTTATGGTCAGAGGTTTAGAGGTCAGACTTGAAGAAAATACTTGAAAGATATTTCTCAGCTTAATGAGACAGAAGTGTTTTGCTAAGGAGGATGAGTTATGAGGAAAAAAACCAAAACTCCTCCCCTAAGCAAATTGTGAATCCAAAATTAAGAGGCTCCAATTGAGAGGAAAATGTGGAGAAAGGAAAAACAATAACAGCCCTTTATTAAAGGACATATAAGCGTTGGTAGAACAACAAAAAGAACTCAAAGGAACAAATGAACGATAATCCTATACCCCAAACTCCCTTTCAACGAAAATAAACCAGTTCAGTTGCGCTTTTGGCGCAATTCTACCCACAGCCGGCAGGGGGCGCTGTTGGATCCCGGGGGGTGCAGTGCCTGCAGTGCTCGGGGTCGGCCGGCAGGGGGCGCTGTTGGGTCCGGCGGGCGCCTCATGAGCCCTCCCGGACGTGGGTGGCACCAACAATGGAGGAAGAAAGGGCTTCTCTCAGGAAAACTCAGGTTGTCTGTTGCTGGTGGCGTGTCCTTCCCTCTCTCCTCGGTGTGCACAAAAAGGACCACTGCCAGAACATGGGAGTAGAGGAGGGAAACAAAAGATGACCTCCTTCCCAAGACAACTCCTCTCCGATGAAGTCCAAAACAGATCCGGGCTGGGAGCAGAAACAGGGCGGAGGCAAACTGGGCCAGCAAAAAAAGAACAAACAGCCAGGCAGCCAGGCAGCAGCAAGGCAAACTTTGGAGCTTTCTTCAACCCACCCCTAGCTGCGTCCAGGCAAACAGAAAAAGTGTCCGTGTTCCCCAGAGAGGGAAGAAAAGAAACTTCTCATCCCTCCCCCAGGGAGATCAAGGCCCATCAACTAGGAATGCAGTGTTGGTAAAGTACCTCAGACAAACCAAAACCTGCCTCCTACACAGGGGCAAGCGGGAAGGGAGAAAAAATTCTAAACTAAGTTCCTTTTTTTTGTTTTCTTCTTTAAACCTATGACAATACTTCAGGAGACTAATGTGAGGTTGTGGTAAGATTATTTCAAGCGATTTTCTCTGTGATTTGTCTCAAAATGTATCTCAGCCAGAGAAAAGTTTGGGAGACATGTTTCTTTAGACTATGAATCCTTAAAATCTTAAATCCAAACATGTTTGGAACAACTGAAAATACTCACATTTCCTCAAGTAGGTGATCCTATATTGAATAAAAAGCTATATACATCACTTCTATATATCTTTTAGAAAAGCTTTTGCTTTTCTGCATTGAGAGATACTGAATGACATGGTAGGCTGGTTGGAAACAGACAGTGTTTTAATGCATGACATCATGAAAATCCCGATGGCTGTGTGTGGTGTTAAACAATGAGATTTGTCTGAGATGTTTTTGTTCATTCATACTTGAACTCTTAAATTTGAAGATTATTGTGCTACACAGTGGTAAATCAGAATATAGTAGGATTAAGATTGCTTTTTAATTAGTCAATGTGTAGTGTTAGGTAGTGACTATTTTTTTCATGATTCAGGTTTGTAGTGTCTGTGAAGGAGATTGCAGTCTGTGGCCTCTCCAACTCAATTATAAGGAAAGTATTGAATCGGATGGCATTGCAAACTGAGCCTTATTCCAAATGATATGCATTTCTCCTTGCAGAAGTGACTACTTATTCTGCCTGGTACACAGAGCTGCTTTTGACAGAAGGTAAACCACTAAACCCGGTCTTATTTTGATCCCCAAATGTCTCATATTTCATCTTTTGACAAAAAATCTTTTTTGTTTTTTTTGACCTTTCACTGAAGGTCTTGGGTTCTAGTTTCCAGACTCTTGTCCCACTCTGAGAGCTGCAGACTGGGCGGGCAAGTCCTCAGGATGGTAGTCGGGTATTTAGGACCTCAAACCAGGTATGCAAAACTGAGGAGATTTGGCTGGGATATCTCATTGTCTTCTCTCTGTGTAAAAATGGAGACTTGGTCAGTCAGGGACAGTTTAAGGAAACAAAGTGTCAGTTCTCAAACACCTGTTAGAAGGAAGACCACTGCAGAAGGGGTAGAATAATTTAATTATGCCCTTCTGATAAGAGTTTTAAGGTTAGTGAATTAAAAATTGCTAGAATAAAAACCACAGTTATGCCAAACAAGACACAGTATATATGCTCATTCACTTAGTACTCTCTTTTTTGATAGAATGAGACAGATGTCCTGAGGACAAAGGATCTTATCACCATACACAGGGAGGCCTATCAAGATTTTATGGATGATCTTAATTCTATAATTTCCTTATTTTAGAGTGTTTTAATGTAAATTCTTATTTACATTTTTAATTTTCCTTCTGAAGGGAGATGGGTTGTTATTTACAAGTCATTTAATGGTGTATTTGCAAGAAATGGAATAGCAGTGAATATCTGCCTGCCTAATTTGACATAAATTTAGCGTGATCAGGATATGTTCCTTGTTCATTACTGTGGTTCTGAATATCAGCATCATCCATAGAGATTTAAATCACTTGATCCTGATAATTTGATCTAATCATCCTTTGGGAATATAAGTTGTAGCACCGATCTTGTGTTGTAAATCAAAGATTGATCTCTGGTTTTGGATACAAGTCACTTTAATGTTTCTTTGGTGGTTTTTGTTTTTGTTTTAGTATATGGAAATAGATTTTACTTTAAAACAAAAACCCAAGTCCTTCTGGGCATTTTAGCTATATAGTCTACTTCCACTGACTGGTCTTTTTCAGTCGGGGTTTTGCTGGTTGCTCATACAGCTCAAGTGTTGCTCATTGCTGTGCTTTCTCAGTCTCAATCCCAGCTTTCCCAAAGCTGTTTCAGAGCTTGCAAGAGTTTAGAACAGTCTGGCTCCTACTGCAGTGTGAAAAGCTCCTACACACTACAGTGTGATTGCTGAAGCCAGGTAAGGAGTTGCTTACTTTGGAAATTTATACTGATTTAAAGTTGTTGCAGTAGGTAAACCAATCCACTCCCTCATCTCAATTTCTCTTCCCCTATAAGCAAATAATAACATGTAAGATAAATGCAATGATGTGTCCATATTCTGTTCATTATACTCACAACTGAAAGACTGATTTTTATTGAAAAGTAAAAATCTCAAGTAGAGAGGGGAGGGTCAAAACTTATCTGAGAAGAACTGATTCACATATTAACAGCTTAGGAGAAATGGCTGCAAAGTGCATACCATTTCACAGAAACCTCAAAAACTTCCTTTCTGTGTGCTTTTTTTCCCCCAGTGTGAGTGAGAAATAAAGTGCAATTTTTTTCCTCAAAAAAAATGTTTTCCTTTTAAACAAACAAGAGATCTTCACTCCTCTAGGTCACAAAAAGTCCTGTTTTCCAGAACTAATAATACTTTCCAAAAACTTACACAGATTGCAGAAATCACTAAAGTGGCATTCTGCCAAATAATTATACAAAAAAAATTTAAATATGTTGTTGCAAAACTTTAAAGGAAAAAGCACAAAGGAGGATCAAGAGTGAGTTAAAGAAGTGTTATATGAAGAGAAGCATGCTGATGTTTATCTTGAAGAATTCCATTATACTACATGTATTTTTTTCATGTAAACAAACAGAAGGTAATACAATGACTCTGAAGAGAAATCTTGCTAAATTAGAGCCGATAAAAGACAACTATAGAGACAGATGGTACTTTCCTATCTGGTTTTGCTTCAGAAAGAATGAGGTGCTAAGAGCAGTAATTCTGTGTTAGTCATATGACTCCATCATGGCCAGGCTTTGGGAACCAAGATTTGAGGGTCATATGACCATATGTTTGCAAAAAGCTTTACAGAAATCGTGGGTTTCGTGGAAGACCTAGAATCCATCTTCACGTATCAGCTTGGAAGGCTCAGTTTTGAATAATGAGTAAATATAGTAAAAAATAGAGTTGTAATAGTCTAAGATATCTATAGTAAAACTAACATTTCTAACATTCATTTATTGTTCTTGAAGCTGTTTCAGAGCAACAGTTTGTGCATTGGGGGGAAATGCTGTGTAACATCCTGTGATGTCGCTTGCATTCAGAGGGAACTGAAAGGTTAAAATTGGGTGCAGTGGGATGGACACAATGCAAGGCTGCTATGAAAATGCTGCTTTCACAGAATTGTTACTCAAGGGCCAGTGATGTCTGGGAACTGCTGTTGTGCACATTTCATTCGATCTAAACCCAAATTTTAAAGAGAACTCAAAGTCTGGCCAGTGGAAAATCTTGGACACTTTTGAAAATGTTACTCTACATTCCTGAATATAGTAAGTGTGATTAATACACTTCTTAGAATTGCAAAACATGTTTTCCAGTTTGAATCTATTGAACAGATTCATTTTTATTGCACTGAGAAAATAACCTCAATCTTCTATTTTTCATGCGCTGTGGAAATAGAAGGGTTGAGCTGAGTTTATTTTTATCAATATTCTGCACTTGAAGGTGAAGTTTGACAGAATGTCACAATTTACTTGCCATTTAATTTCTAGCAATTGCCAGTCTACATCCTCTCCTGAATTAACAGCCTGGAGATGTGAAAATTTCACGTTCTGACTCAGTTGCACTCAGATTTTAGTCTTTTTTTTAAATCCCATTCCTTGAAAACTTTAGTGTTATAAGTAGCAAACTGTGTTTTTCATTCATTTTATAAAAATTAAGATCTGCTCTGAGGTCATCCTTCCTGACACAAATAACAGTCCCCAATTCTGTCATGACTGATTATATTCCTTGCATTGATATACAACTTTATATTCAATAAATGAGGTAAACTAAGTAAATAAGAGAGACCTGTAGAGATTTTCCTGTGTTTCTTTTTGATTCAGTGCTCCCATATCTAGTTGGTGGATCTTCTGCAGTGTGAGAACAGTGCAGTTATTCAACATATACTGTCCTGGATAACCTGGTTGGGAGACATGAGGAGAGCAAATAGAATAAAAAGTCCAAAAGTTAAATTACATCAGTGGGGTGGATGCAAGTAAATAATGATTGTGTTGAGCAAAGGTATTTATTTTTCTGGTATTGCTATGGTTATTAGCAAAACTCTTGCTGGTTTAAGACTGGGAGCCAGCTGGGCCTACATTTAAGAATAATTGTTGTTGCTGTTCTGTGCAATGCCTCACAAGTTCCTGCTGAGTTTGTAATTAATTCAAAATGCACTGGGATTATTACATGGTCATGCAGGTTGCTTGATCCAACTCAACATCTAGGTAATTTCTTGGATTTGGATGCTGAGATCTGGATTGAATGATAGAAATCTGGTGAAAAGAGAGTAGAAAGGTGTTATCTCACTACAGTGGGGTCAGAATTCTCCTTCCTTGTTTTGCTTTTGCTCTTCTGGGAAAATAATCAGTAACTGATGTGGGGAAAATAAAGGGACATACCACATTCTTATCTAGAACAGGAAAGATCAGTTCAGATCTGAGATCTCCCTTGACTCCTCTTGCCAGTACCAGAGTATTAGTTTATGGTTTATTCTGTGCCTTAAAATTACTCAGTGACAGTAGCTGTGCTATTAAGTTTGAGGACAGAATCACAATATTGAAGATGGTAGGGTCTTGTTTTTACCACTGTCTGCCACTGACAGTGATGACAATGTGCACTATGGTGAGGATTTCCAGAGCTTTCAGTCAAACAAGAATGGCTGTGAATACTAGAGAGCTCACCTTAACTCTGCTGCTGATTCAATATGTGGTCTTTAGTGTATCATTGAAACAATTGCCTTTCTCCATGACAAAAGAAAAATATTTCTGCCCTGCAATACAATAGAAGAGGAAGCTTCTGGGCTCTGGTATTCACTTGATAACATACCAACGTGAAAGACTAGAAGGACTCAGCCACTAAGAACCTCAAATCCTTTGGAGGTCATGTAATAAGTAAAACCTGGAATTTGGTGTTTAATTTAAAAAAAAAGTCTGTAATAAATATTTGTTAAATATAAGACAGATAATGAAGATCTTTGGGTTTTTCTGTATTATCTTACCTCATGTTAGGCGTAGAGTGACCATGAAAAACTTTGCAATGACAGGGAGGTTCTGGAATTGCCTCTGACCACAGCACTAAAGAAAAGAGACAAGCTGTTTTGCAGATGGTGCTCCAAACACTAATAAGAGAGTAATAGGTGTCTAGAGTGAAGTCTATGCCTTACATCACAAAATAAAATGTTACTATTCAGAACTTGTTTAAAATCCCCCATGTAGACATTCTGTAGATTCTCTACATTCTATGTAGACAAAACTGTAGAGAGAAAAGCATAGCAGAGAATCTAACTCTCTGGTCCTAACTACTGGTGTAATCCTATTGAATTTGATTATAATGTTCTGCTCTCTTTACCAGGTGAACACTTTATAAGTGAATTGCCCTGGTTACTGTCTTGGTTAAGTCTCCGTATAACCCAGAAGCACTTGCTTCTTCAGACACAGACTGATAAAGTTTACTCTTTAGTAGATATGATTCCATTCTGGTATAAATAAGGGGCTGTAAAAGCAATTGAGCTGAAGTTGTTACTTCTATATAGAACTTGGGGTTTGGATGTGATTTCCTATCTAAGACTTTGTGACAGAATGGGCTCTTTATTTCTGACAGATTTTTAATTAGGCTGCTTTCTGCCTGGCTATCTTGACTGGCTTCTGATATTTTTCTTAGAGTAAGGGCAGTTCTTGCATAGTGCATAATTTATATTAAACTTGTTCTAATGTCTAAAGCTTGTAATGACATATGTAATAAAAAAAAGGCAAATCTTTCCTTTCTGCCATTCAATAAGCTTCCTTAATAGAGTCTTCAGTTTTGAAAAGATCTCTTATCACAGCATTTGAAAAGCACTGAATTAAACCAATGTTCCAAAATGTTTTGTATGTTCTGCTATTTCATGCTGAAAGCCAATTGTGAATGGTGTTTTTGAGCTATTTATTTGTGGAAATGTATTTGTTGCACATAAAAGAAAAAAACCCAAACAAAACACAGCATCACCCTCGTTGTTATTTCATTCTTACTGATGGAAACCAGTAAGCCAGCAGGAATTCTTTGAGAGCATAAAAATGTCCAAGCACAGAAACCAGCTGAATCAAGGTAATTGCACAAGCCCCACATTAGATTTCTTTTTTTTGGCTGGTGACAACACAGGTTGAATTTTTAACAGCAGGGATCTAAGGCAGTGGAGTACATTAGTCAGTAAAAGTAGACTATCTATCCCAGCTGCTCTTTGTTGGGTCTTTGAATTCTTTGTGCCTCTCCCTGATTTTCACGGAAATGCACAAAGTTAGAGACAGCCAAATACAGTAATCTTTGGTACTCAGGGCATTTTTGCTTCAATCTTTTGTGCTTCTGATGGCAATTACATCTGCTTCAAACTATTTTTTCTGTCCTGCAAATATGGGAATGGACTTCCCACTGAATATAGGTTCTGAATGTAGAGAATCTAGCAAAGTACCTGTATCTTTACATTTTAAAACTAATGCTTCTTCTCTGCTCATTTTTGTTACCGAGACTCATTGCAGTTCATAAGGGAGATATTACAAAGCTGAGAAAAACAAGAGGGGTGTATGTGCATGTGTGTGTTTAAAATTGTCACCACCACAGCTGTTCATCAGGGTAGTAATATGGAATAATGTCACCCCTTAATTGCAGTTTGACCCTGGTTTATGTGAACATAACTCACATAGTCTCAGTTCTACAGCAAATTATTGTCTGTGAGAGTGCCATGGCTGCATAAGATTTCATAGACATACAGTGCAATCAATGACATATGATTTCTTATGGCCATGCACTACATCTGCTAGAGAACATAAATTTCTTGCCTTTTTTCCCCTCTGCATGTTTCTATTCTTTTTTCCACATTATCACTCTACACGCTAATTTAAAAATCACAATAACAGTGAAGACTAGTTTCATTATAAGTTTGGAGACACTTAGTGAAGCTCTGGTTGTACCTTAAAAAATAATGGATTATAACATATAATTATTTAAGGTAATGTTGAATATATCATAGGAAGTTTCCTAAAGAAAAAAAATATTCTTCCCAAATTCCAACAGCTTAACAAAGCAGTAAAATATTCACAATGAATAATTTATAAATTAAAATAACTAAAATTTTAAGATGTGAAATAAAATTTTTTGTCCAAAGTATTTGTCATTATGCTTAAACAACACGATTACCATATGAATAAAAAGGTGATACCTTTGCTCCCCAGTCCCCATCCTGCTGTCACACTTCATTACTCATCCTGCTATCCATCCACTTGAGAGGTGTGGGAAAAGAGGTTATTGTTGAAGGCTGAGTCAAAGAAGTGGTTGACTACCTCAGCCTTCTCCTCATCCATTGTTACCAGTTTTTCAGCATTGTTTTTTGGGGGGTGGGGGGGGTACACCTTCTTTGACCTTCCTTTTCTGATTAACATACCTGTAATTCCTTGCAATTCCTGCCAGGTGCAGTTCTAGCTTCACCTTGTCCTTGTTTCTACTTCCTGTGCAATTGCTTCTTTCCCTTTAGTTTGACCAGCTGGTTCTGACTCAGTCATGCCAATCTCTTGCCTTTCTTGCCTGATTTCTTGTTACTTGGTAAAAATATGGTAAAAAAATACATATTCCTCATTCATAACCTAGTGGGTAGATGTGGAAAGTCGATATGTTCCAGTTTATTAAGACAGATTGGCTAAAAAAAATGCTGGATATTCTTCTTGGTTCACTTGTTCCTTTCGGGATTGCTGGCTTTGTGACACCTGTCAGAAGTCTAATTAACACAACAATTAATTGACAAGAAAAGTAATCTCAGAACTATCTACTGATCAGAAAGTTGCTGATATTACTCATCACCTAGTTTTTGCTATTTCCCTAAAGTTCTTTACTTGGATAGAAACAATAGGAGATACACACATTAGTTTTGATAGTGATGTAGGATTCATCTCAACCAACCTGAGATATTCCTAGTGAAACTAATTGATTAGCTTGACCTTTGATGCATAGGTCATTTGTTGCTAATACGAATGTTTTAAGTGAGTCCAGTGAATCATGTTTGTAAATACCTGTTCACTGGTTTTAAAGAGACAATATAATTAGCCTGTATAAAAATGTTATATATTCTAACATCAGTGAACATGAATTTAATTTCAAACGTGTCTGCCATCTCTCAGTTAGTTTCAGGTCTGGGCTTTCAGAAGTAAAACGTGAAAAGAGAACCTGCTCTCTAAGTGCAGGAAGAGTGGGACAGCTTTACAGCCTTTCTAGGCCATGTCAGGAAATGTCATCTTGCTTAGCATAATGTGTTTTGTAAGCCATATTTAAAAGGGTCTGAATCTTCCTGTTTCCTAAAGAGGGAAAGAGATTCCTAATTTTTTTTAGTCAGTTCCATTTCTGAAACTTGGGTTTTAAATGTTACCTTTCATTTTATGAAGTGTTGTTCTCTGAAAATTTCCAGGGACTGATGGTATTCCATATTGTGACTCTAGTGCTAATATATACTCCTCTGAAATTTGAGTCCAACGTGATCTAAAGCTGGGAGACCTTTAATTGTTTATGTACAGACTTTGTTTTGATAAAATGTAAAAGGCAGCTTATATTTTCAGAGCAGATGTCATCCTGAGAAGTCAGGAATTTGTTGCTGTTATTTCCCTTAATTCACCATAAGTCAGAGGTCCAGATCATGTTGGCAAATGCTGAAAATGCATTAACAGACATATTCAAAATGTGTAGAGAAAATGCATTCATTAAAGTATTTTTTATAACAAACTGCTACTACTGACTGTCAATCACTAAAGTCAACTAAAAGGCGAAGGTGTGTTTTCCAAGAATGTGTCCTAGCTGTGTTTTGGATTTTGTATTCTTTAAAGATTTCTTAATCTATATTGGCTTAATTGATTTTTTTTTTTTTTTTCAAATGATGAAACTTCTTAGTACCAATCAGTGGAACATACTTTATACCATAAGCGGATTTGGATTTGTGGCAGGGATTTTTTTGTTCTTTGTTTGCTTGCTTGTTTGTTTTCTTTTGGTTTTTTTGCAAACATATTCGGTTAATTAATCCAAAGGTACAAGGGTGGCCCCTGAGGCAGAGTGGATGGAAAAATGTGCACTGCAAAGGCAAAGGAACATGTAGGATCCCTTGCCCTGTAGCATTAAACTAAAAATTTAATTTGATTATTTGATAAATTTATTTATGAACTTATGAATATAGTCTTTGTGACCTTACCTTGAAACTGTAGGTTATCTTTGACAAAGTTACTTTACTAAGATAATTAGCATAGTAATATGTTCATTTAAGTGCACTTGCTTGCAAAATTTTAATAACTATTATTAAAAGTGTCTACAGCAGGCTTATTCTGTCAAAGTGCAACATGAGTCACAAAGCTATTGGTAAATTTTTGAAGTGTATTTGTATATTTTTAGAACCTTATTTAAGATTATACCCAGAAGTTTTGGGACTTCATGATAAGGTATTTGTGATCATTCTTCAGTTTAATCTTCTGAAATGCTAGTAAATGTCCAGAATAATAATTTTCTGTGGCTGACACAGAGAAAAAGGTCTTTCAGGCATGAAACTGAATGAGATGAAAACCCAGTACCTAATTCTATTTTCCCTGGATTTCCCCTCTACTCCTCTTGCATTAATTTATAAGATTTTTGGCTCCTTTTTAGGCAGTATATACCTCCTATGTATTTCTACTTCACTATTTCTACTTTCACTTCACTATTTCACTTCTATTCCTACTTCTACTTCACTACTTTCTACTTCAGGGTAAAATGACCCTCATTATCATCTTTACCCATGCAGGAGCTCTGCCTTCCTGGCCATGAGATACTACAGAAAATTAAAAGGTGGATACTTCTGGCTGGAGGTGATTATGATGACTGTGAATGTCAGACTCATGAACAAACACAAAATGAAAACACTCGTAAAGAATCTTAATCTGTCCACCAAACTTCACCTTTTATTAGATCAATTTAATTATCCTGACTTTTATGCAACACGCCCCTCCAAAGCCCCAAAAGACACACTCTAGACCATATCCCCCTCCTCCACAAAGAAAGCCTATCAGGTGTCTTCCTCTCTTCTACTAATTTCACTTATAATAAGTTGCTTTGGAAAAGAGTAAGTTCCCCTCTGATAGCAATAGCTTTCAGTTATTAAACATAACTTGCACAATTCTATAGTGCATACCTTCTAGAGTAGTAGATAAAGAGAATTTAGATCTCTGCAGCTCTGTAATTGCACTGTTATTCACCCTCCACTGAAACTGTTTTCTACAAATTAACGTTTATCTTTCACAGATATTTATTTTATAATTCAAAATAGTTAAAGAAAATACTTAAATTTTCTAAACTAATCTATATTTTATCATCCCTGATGTCAAGGATTCTCTCTTGTTCATCCATAGCAACCTTCTATGTGGAGCTAATTAGTTTAATTATGTCATTCCTCAACCAACCTGTGGCTTAAATCTCAATTCAAAATGTTAAGACTAAAAAATACTTGTTGATTTTTTTACTTAGATTGTGGTACTTAGGCTTCCCAGGTGCACCAAAATTTAATAAATGCTTGTCTGGAAATGAACACAAATACTTTATTTTTCAGTAAGACTCAGTTTCATTTCGTGTCTACTTAAGGTCCAGAGCTTAGATACCTAAGCCTTAGATAACTGTCTTGCCTGACCCAGGTCTTTTATGTGTTATCAGTGTGTGCCAAATCCATCAATTTGGACACGATTTTGATGTATGTCAAAACAAAGAAAATAAAGGTTTGCTGAGATAAAAAGAGTAAATGAAATTAACACCCTCCTGCTGAATGATTTTTTTATATTTTGTAAGCACAAATTCAACTCCATTCTTCAAAATTTATTTAGTCATTTACATCCTTTACCTGGAAAATACATTTCTAAGTCTATGTGTTAGTACACTCTCATTAAACCTGTGCCTGAAAGGAGGAACTATTTTCTTTAGGTTTTAAAAGTAAAGCCTTTTCTACCTCTGATATCGTAGAAAATGTGAGGTGAAAGATTTTCGGCTGTGGATTAGGACGAGATGTTCCAAGATAACATTGAGAATCTGTAAGCCCTTTCAAATGCAACATTCAGACCCTGAATCCACCCTGCAACAAAGTGAGTAAAGTATTTGAATTCACAAATGTATTATCAGTTGTCAGAGGTTTACTTTTTCTAAAAAAACAGCAGGGAATTTTCCTTTCCCCTGCATCACTGTAAGGGGGGACCTTGAACGGGGAAGGTAGTTTTGCTTTGGGTGATTGACCCACACAAAAGAACTAACCAGCAGAGTCACATTCCAAGCTGATGGCCCTCCAAAGACTGTGAGTGGGGAAAATATTATACACATAGGAGAATGAGGCTCCAATCATTAGCAATACTATTGGCACTTTGATGAAAATTATGAAACCCTCACATTAATTGGCCTAATTATGATCTCAACTTCTCTGCTATAATTGTTTACTTTGTCAGAACTCCTCTTCGTTCAGAAATAAGAGAGATCAGAGCTAAGACTCTTGTTTGAATAGGGATTAATGATGTGTAGAGATTACAAGAAAAGACAAACATTTTATTAGCCCAGTAGTACCTGAAGTTTAGGAAGTTGAGGAAGTTTGCTGGCTAAACTGGAAATGTCAGTGCTCCTCCATGTCAGTTGTAGTGTGGTTCCTGCCGCGGTCCTACGGTTATCTGTATCAAAGACCAGAAGATCTGCAGTATTTTATTTATTAATTTTTTATTCTTTTAGTGTTTATATGTTAGATGCTTTTATGGGGTAGTGAAAATTCTTTCAAATTTTTCGCTGAGATACCACTTTTTACACTGAACTGTTGTAAAAATGAGATCTAGGAAAACCCCATCTTCCCTGTGATACCTTGTTACAAGCAACAACTTTCCTTGCTGATTCTTCATCCCTTGGAATTGTAGGACCTGTACAGAGCCTGGTTGTGCAGCTGGGAGACAGGAAAACTTGTTACAACACTACTCAGGGGAAACAGATGAAGGTGATGCAGGATGTTTTACAATATGGAGGAATGCCTTGTTTATTCAGTGATGTTGCACATAAGCAGATCTAAAATAAAATACGTTTAGGACCATAGACGTAGAAAAATTCATCAAATCAAACTAAATAAAAAAAATCATTAAATAACTATTAAAACATATTTAACAATAAAGGCTTTCCCTAGCAGTTTCAGCATCTAAGTCAGCCTTCAAACCTGACTAACAGGTCAAAAAAAAAAAAAAAAAAGAGGAATTGGTGATTCTTTGGGAGTTTTGGAACTGCAGTTCTTTGAATTCTGTTTTGGAAAGTGTTTACTGAAGTCATTCAGGTTAAGGTTTGGGGCAAGTCTTTTCTTCTTCATTCCCAGATGATATTATCTACATTTCTCTTTCCTGTTGTTTTCCTGTAATTTCCTTTGAATTAGCACCAGGATATCATCTTCCAGTGCAGGAAAAAAAGTCCTTTCCTTTCTCTCCTCTTCTTAAGTCTCTTGATTAATATCTGTGCACCTTAATTAGCATATTTCTGGCTTCAGGCTTCTTTCTTCTGTTACTGACTTCTGAGAAGAAACTGGTAAAATACTGTTATGAAAAATGTTTATGCATGGTTTTCTTACTGGATGTATAATTATTTTTTTTCTGTACGCTTATGCAAATATTAATCACAAGATAGCAGATGGTAAAATTGGGAATAGGTTGCTCTGAATAACAATCTCCCACCCTCCACTCCTGTAGTTTTTAGGGAGAACCTCATGGGGCCCTGCCTATTGCAGTTCCAAAGCAGAAACTGCATGTCAAGACACTGATTCTCATTAACTACCAGTTTGTAACTGTGATATGTTCGATCTGTCAAAAGAAAATGCTTTAGAATAACACCAGTTAATAAAAAACTTCTAGAATTTCATTTACTTGTTTCTGCATTGGTAATTGGAAGTGTGTGCTTTCCTTCATCTCTTTCCTCAGAATACTCTGCTGAGAGTTTGACCTTCTCTTTGACTGTTTTCTTCTATTGGAGCTGGAATATGTAAGTGCTTTAGTCTTGTTTCTTGAAAAATCTTTTTCAAGAATAGAAATGTTTTGATCACTAGTATGGATTTGATTTGAAACAAAAAATTCATCAACTTCATTTGTGTTGGCAATGTCTGAAATCAATTCCAGGAGCATGGACCAAAATGCAAAGAGTTCTTTGATCCTTTTGAAGATTTAATAGGCATTGGCTATCACTACCTGTTTTTTTACTCATTAACTCATGGAATCATGGGAAGCTTTTAAATATTGTATAGTGGCAAAATATCTGCTTTTTTTTTTTTTTTTTTTTTACAAACTAATAATAGATTCTTTAAAAATTATTTCATCCTAATACTACTGTTACTCTTTCTCCCACATCTTTGAGTATTTTGACTACTTTGAAGGCAGTGTTCTACGTTACCTGTCATCTTCTGATGACACTGTCTGGGGTTCAGTTCTAGTGATTTAGCAAAGTGCCATCAGAAAACACCACAATGCTAAAATTTGCTTTATGTGTGCCAGATCCAGTCTGAAGACCTGGTTCTACTTGTGCTATTTTCACTTATGTTTACCCTGACTTTAAGAATATGCTGGAGTACAGTTCATTCTTTGGAAGTGTGCCACTATGTAACAAAACAGTCAAGTGCCTTCTAGACTGAGAAAAGAGACTTCAACCTGAGATTTGCAAATGGAGTTGCATTTCAAGACCTCATTGCCCTGTACTTCCTGCAGGCTGAAATCCTACTATATTTTATATGCTTTTTCCTGCAGATTCTGACATCTCAGGTATGATCAGAGCCTGGATATTTTCCCTGCTCAGACCTCTCACTGCACATCCTCTGGTGTCACGTTGAGGAATGTGTGTGATATACAAATGGCTCTGGCCCCAATACTGACATTGTGGACTCTTACACCCTAGTCCAGTATTGAAGGCTGCAGCATAAACCATTAGATTGATTCTTTTCTAACAGGAGCCGAAAATCTATGTGCTGAGAATGAGCATTTAGCATCCTAGCCAAACCGAGCTCTAGATGTTATAGAGGATTGAAAAAACGCACTGTGCCAAAAGAAACACTTCTAGGAATCTGAGTCAGCAGTTCCTTTTGAGAGAATAATTTATCTCTTATCAAATTATTTAGAACACTTGAAAAATAGGTACCAATTCTATCAAACCATTTAGGTGATTTTTCAACTTTAAAATCACATTCTTTCTTATGCTGTGCTTAGGTTTTTTACAAGTATCATCATGTGGGGTTTTTTTTTTTAATAATCAAGGGAGCAAAAAAATAATTATCTTTTACTTCTTCTGAGTTCATTATGCATTGACATGTTCTCCACGACCAGTTTTCCTCAATATTTCTTCAGATCATTGAAACAGAAGTGGAAAAGAGAGAGGAACTTCTAGGTTAGGGAGAAAACCAAACCCCCACCTTAAAGATATCTTGGTTTGAGACCTAAACAATATATAGTACCTAAGATGACCTTTGACTCTAATTTTTTTGTTTCATTTAAAACCAAGGATATGTCAAGGTCAGTTTTCTCTGATGCCATATTTCTTCAAATAATCTGAAATACTTTTACAACCATTGAAGAAATAGTAGCAATTCAGTTTTGCACAGGAGATACATATATTTTACTCAGTGTAATGTATGTTTATTTTCATAAAGACTAAAAGTTTTATATAAAACTTTAAAAAATCCATGTGTGTTAGAATGTCAGCTTTTTATCAGAACCTTTAGCAAAAAGGTATGTATTCACTTTGGTTTCAGATGGAGTAGCAGTAGCTATTACTGCATCGATTCATTCAAATGCATGAAGCCACTCCTAGTAATAACCATATTCCTGTTTCTTTTGCATATGCAGGACCATGATTCAGGCTGGAAGGGACTTTAGGAATTCTCTAGTCCATCCAACCTCATATTCAAAGCAGTGCCATGGGGAAAAGGGTCCTTCTTATCTCCAACTTGAACCTTTTGGTTTCAATTCATGCCCAGTTGTCTCTCATTCTTCTTCCATGCACCATGGTGAAGCACGATGTTTGCACAGATGTCTCACTGACCTGGAGGATCATATCTGGAACATTTTCATCTAAACTAATCAACTGCTAGTGCTGCAGCTAAGCTATTGTATCTGCTTGTTTCAAGCCTGTAGTAGGCTCCTTGCTGTCTTTAGATGGAGCAATGGGAAGGGTAATCCTGGATGCAGTGAAGAATTCTGAGGAAGCAGAATTTGTTTTTATGAGCTGAAGCTCCATGGCACTTCAAAATAACCAAGTTAAGACTTCTGTGTGTCTGTGACGAAACTTGCATCCAGCTCAAAAGCAGTGGAAGAGATGAGATTTTACCCTTAACAAATTTCTTTAATGCCATCAGATGGCTGCTGCTCCTTTCTGGGTATCATCTTGTACAAGCAGGACAATTATTCCATCTATTTTTGTTTGGAAAACACATGAAAATCCCTGAACAGTGAAGAATATGAGCTCTAATACTGATAGTTTTCCATCTGTCAAATTGACTTGCTAAGAAGGCTTAAAAAATAAAACTAATTTACCAGAATTAAAATGAATTAAGTAATGAATGACAGTAAATTACGGATAAAAACAGTCAACACTGCAACTCTGAGAAGCAAATAAACAGTTTTCTTTTTAAATGTATTTATATGCATAATGAGAATGTGCTTTATGTTGCCAGCCTTTTAAAGGGTTTTATTTTGGGCTCTTCTTCTCCTGGTGGAAATAATTATGACATTTATACCTTGAATGACACACATCTCTGGCGTTTATCTCATATCCTTTAGCATGGCCCAGTTGTTTTCAGCGGTGCATCAGGGGCGACTGAATGTGTTGTGTTCATCCAAAGGCTATACTAACACTGCTTCATTAGGCATAAGCTGCATGCCCAGGGACACTCAAAGCAATTAAGCATGTGGGCCAATTTAGGCTTTTATATGTTTTCAGAACTTTTGCTTCAAACATTTTGTGACTCTCCCTACCCTTCTCCCTGTCTCAGCGGAACACACTGGTCTTTCTGTCCCATAGTGGAGAAGAGGTGTTAACAGTTCAATATGAATGAAGTTTTACAAAGTGACTTGAACACTGCAGGATATGCAGAGTTGTTTTAAAAGGAGACACATATGCAACCATGTGCAAAGACTGTCTTGGGGAAGTGTGTAAGGACTTAAAAAGCACAGTTGCCTGTCTCAAACACTGCCAAGGCTGCAAAGAGATCTTACCATAAGCTAAGCCACCACAGTGGGAACTTGACATAAGCACAGAAGGGAGAAATTGCGACAGGAAGGTGCTAATTCCAAGCCTGCTCAAGGTGAGATCTGGTTAGCACATTCTGGTTAACGCAGCCAGCCAAAATTACCACTGTGGCAAACTTGGGGCTCAAAGCAGCTGCTCATACACGTTATGACTTCAAATTATGGGAATGGGATCTGTGACCACCCCATAGATACCTGGAACTTGGACTATATAAAGGTGGTAAGGACTGGGGCACTGCCACCATTGAGCAGCCCAGAGTGAAGAAGGACCAATGGGATGGTGACTGTCTTCTTGATCTCTCCCTCTTTCTCTCTCTCTCCTTCCCTATTTCCTGTTTCTTTCTCTCTCTCGCCCTCTGATTTACTGTGACATGAAATCCATATTACTGACTTGGCATATGACCTCATTTGCACCTTAATTCAGGCAGTAGCATCTCTCACTAATTGGATCATAACAAAGTGCATGTTTTATCAAGCAATAAAGATTTATAGGCCAGCCTCTGAAAGTTAGAGGCAACACCACAATACTGCTATTTTTGTGTAGACTTAAATTAGCATGTGCACACAAATTCCTTGTGTGTGAGGATGTGTGTATGCAGAAAAAGGCTGAAGTAGCACTTAGAGGATGGCTGCAGAAGGGGATCAATATTCCTACACCACATACCCAAAAAGCATACAGGGGAAGTGTTTCCATTTGACAAAAATGAGCTTCATGTGTCTATATGTGTGTGTGTGCTCACCTAGCTATTGCTTGCATGCACTGCACATGCACTTTGTGTATTAGGAGTGCTGCTTATATTTGAGTTTGATATTGTTAAAATTGATTTGGTATTAAATGAAGGACTCAGTACCATCTTGGGATTCTGTCCAACCACAATTACCGTAAAATTCTAACTTAAGACTTAGTATACTAAGACCCTAAAATGCACAAGAGAGTTTTTATACACCACTCTTTCCACCAAAAAATTGGTTAGTTTGCTTGAGTGCCCTACTTTAGGGTGGTAGTGGGAGCTCTGAGTGAGCTCAAAATAGAACTTCAATGCCCATGTGAATTGGGTTGTTCCAGCTTGATCTTCACAGGAGAACCTGCAATATTCTTTCTTTTGGAGGAAAGTTTTCTTCTGTTCTGTACACATCTTGCTCTTTTCAAAGCTGTTTCAGGCCTCTATAACACCACTCCATTAATCTATAATCACCCTTAAATGTTTTAACTGAAGATAGCATAGAAGATGCTTCTTACTCAGATGACATACCAGTTTCCATGAAGGCTTTGTGAGTTCTGAGATTCCCTCTATTTTCTCTCACAGAGCCTGAAATCAATACTTCATGGTGCTCATATATCTGGGCTTGCTAGATATTCTTAGGCTTTTGAAAAGTGGGAAGTTTGTGCAGGGTGTTTGGTAATTTATTCATTGTTTTTATCTTTAAAGTGGTAAAATGGATATCATAGAATTCAGTTGAAAGAGACTACTAAGATCATCAAGCCCAGCTGTTAACCTGGCATTCTGTGTTCACTTCTAAACCATGCCTCCAAGTGCCACATCTACGTGGTTTTTTGAACACTCCCAGGGACCATGTCTATTTTTATGGGCAGTCTATGTCAATGACTGACCACTCTTTCAGCAACGACATTTTTCCTAATATGTTATCTAAACCTCCCCTGGTGCAACTTGAAGCCATTTCCTCTTTTCCTGACAATGTTATTTTAAAGATATACTTCTTTTTCTGTATTGTTTGTGGCTCAAATACTGATTAAATATTTTGGATTACTTCTTTAAGCATCTTCATACAGAAATAACATGCAATTAAATTTTTTGATTCAGAAAAGGATATATGAAGTGGGTCATATGGAATAAGTAAACTAGTGGAACAAAAATCTAAGGCATAGCAACTGTATTGCTGTAGGAATTTTATAATGAGGAATGGAGTAGGAAAATGTGACATACTTATATAATCAGTCATTTAAAGTATTTATTATAATTAAAATCATAGAAATTATGTGGATAGTAATCAGTTTTCATTACAGTTCTTCACACATTTCAGTGCTATAATTAGACTGTGGCATCTGTCACTGCTGATTAATTTGTAGACAACTCTATCTTTCCATTAAGATTTAATGTGTACCAAAGCAAAATTTTCATTATCTAAAAATACAAAATAAAAAACGGTAACAGTTTGGGGGTATTAGCTTTTCCATTTAAAATTTCAGAATTGAGAATATCCCACCAGGATCTATACCATTCTCTCTGAGCAACACTGGGTGGAAGGAGACCAAAACTGTTCTTTTTGGGCTCAGAAAATAACAACCATTTTTTTCTTAAAACCTTTTGCTATATGCTTGCACACTTTGGGCTCAGGAATCCGTGGAAAGTTGTTCTAATGGTAGGAAGAGAAGTGCTTTATGAAATCAGAATTATAATAGTATCGCCTAAACATATACCTCTGTAGCTCCTGCTATGGTCTGTAAAAACTTGTCTTTGGCCTTAGTTGTACTAGGATTGTATTTTTTTTTACCTATGTTTGCTGGTTTGGTTGCTTTCAGCCATAAGTAAATGAAAGCTATAATGTCCCTGATCTGTTCATTCAGCTCCTTGGATGTCATAATGTTGTGCTTCTTCATTTTTTGCAGCCACGTGTAACATATCTTATCTATAGAACAATGAGTACAGTTGATTGAGGACCTGGACTAGGTCTGTTTGTCTTAGCTACTCTATTGCTTCTCTTGTGGTGTCTACTTGGACTGCACCTCAGGATGTGCTGGATTTAATAGCTAAGGTAGTTTACGAAATAATTTATGAAATAGCCTCTCCTACTTCTTGTTCTCACCTGTCTGTAAGATCTCAGTATCTCCTTGGCTGTGCTGGCAGGTGTTTTCTGTCTTCAGTAAAAACTGAATCACTGGGCTGATCTAAGCTAAAATATAACCTGAAAAGAAGGCACAGACGGGAACATATGGGCAGAAATAGGGATGAGATCAAAAAAGATGGGAACTTTTCGATCTGTTTCTTTGCCAAGATTAGCATGTTGAGACTGTATGGTCCCAATCTAGTCTGCTGTGTACTAAATCACAGGGAAACCAGTTAGTCAGATCCATCAAACTAAGACATACCTTGCATGTGCCATTTCAGGGCTCAATATCAACCTTCACCTGAGCTTCTAGGAGATTTGCTAAATGGTAGAGCACATATTTGACCATTGGTTTCTTAATCCACCTGTGTTACTGTGGCAAGGAAGCACGGAGAATCTCAGCCACAGAACTTCACTAATGCAGTGATTTCATTTATCAAGCCAAAGTTCACTTGCTTGCATGTGCAATGAATTTCTTCTCTGACTTCTGGATGAGATAAATATCATGCAAACTACTTTTTTCCAGTAGATATGCAGCCATCCAAAAAATTTTAAATTGAAAATTTTTATTTTCTAATTAAAAATAAGATTTAAGGTGTATTAAGCAGAGAGATTTCTCTGCTGTTGCATTATGCAACAAGGTGAAGTGATTTGCAAATTGTTGTGACCAACTGAAATATTGCAGGTATCATAATCATATTGGTCCATGATAAGCAGCTTGTGAGCAGCAGCAAGAAGAATGAAAGAAGAAAGATTAAATTAATAGAAAAAGGGACAACAAAACATTTACACCTAAGCTCGGCAAGAAGACTAGAGAGAAATACAAAATATGAAGGTAGGCAGGTGAGGTGGAGAGAAGGTTGTAGCGACTGCTGTTAGGCATCTGTGCTGTCACTTTCCAACAACTGACAGTCATATTCAGAATTATCCTAAATCTGATAATTTTAAAAGACAGGTGTGATATGTAGTAAAATTTATAAATATCTTTCCCAGCCTTGTGTAGTTCATACTCTTACAAACTTCATTTTTTTTCACAGGTACTTTCTCGTTCAACTGATCCTTGTTTTCTCCTATCTTCTACATTATTATGCCTTTAATAAAACCCCAGTGTAGCAGGATCTGGAATATATTCCAAATCTTTATTTTATTGCTAATAAAGTGGCATTCTTCAATGGACTGACTGCATCAGTGGACAAGGTAAGAACTACAATGTAATCTACCTAGACTTGTGTAAAGCATTTTGATACAGTCCCACACAATATTTTGGCTGCAAAATTGGAGAGAGAAGGGTTTGACAGATGGACTGTTAGATGGATAAGGAATTGGCTGGATGGCCATTTCCAAAGAGTTGTAGTAAATGGCTCAAGATCCAAGTGGAAAGCATTTAGAAGTGATATCCCTCAGAGATCCATATTGGGACCAATAGCATCTAATATCTTCCTCACAGATATGGATGCTGGGATTGAGTGCTGCCTTAGCAAGTTTGCAGACTGACAGCAAGCTGAATGGTGCAGTTCATTCACTGGAAGAAAGGGACACCTTCCAGAGAAACCTTGACAAGCTTGATAATCTCAAGAATTTTAACAAAACCAAATACAAGGTGCAGCACCTGAGTTGGCAAAATCCTTAATGTAAGTACAGACTGAGGAATTACAGCATTGAGAGCAGCTTTGTGGAGAAGGACTGATAAATGAAAAATTGGACCTAAGCCAGCAATATGTGCTTTCAGTCCAATCGTATCCCAGGCTGTATAAAAAGCAGTGTGGCCTGCATATCAAAGGAGGTGACTCTGCTCCTCTGCTTTGCTTTGGTGAAATTCTACCTGGTGTGCTGCATCCAGATCTGGGGTCCCCAGTGTGAGAAAGGGATGAACCTTTCTCACATCTGCTGAGAAGAAAAGCTGAAAGAGTTGAAATTGTTCAGCTGGAGAAAAGAAGGCTCCAGGGACACATTACTATGGCTTAAAAGAAAAATGGAGAGACTGGTTTGATTTTTTTAAAATTTTTAAATTTTTTTTCTGTTTGGTGTTTTTTGTTTGTTTTGTTTTGGGTTTTTTTCTGGGTTTTTTTGTAGTTTGTTTGTTTGGGGGTTTTTTTGTGTGTGTGTGTGTTTTTTTTTTTTAAACAAAGAAAAGGATGAGGATTAATGACTTTAAACTAAAAACCAGAGTATTAGATTAGACATCAGGAAGAAATTTTTTATGAAGAACCCAATGAGACACTGGCACAGGTTTTCCAGAGATGATGCAGATGCCCCATTCCTGGAAGTCTTCAACATCAGGTTGGATCAGGCTTTGAACAACCTAACCTGTGGAAGATGTCCCTGCCCGTGGCGCAGGTGTTGGAACTAGATGATCTTTAAAGATTCCTTTCTACCTAAACCTTTCTACGAATATGTTGTGTTACATAAATGTCCAGGGTTGCTTTTTCACTCTGAAAATCAAAAATCCATTAACAGAAGCATCTACTCAAAGAAAAGATGCCTTATTTTTATATTGGTGGGTTTTTTCCTTACTACAATTATACAGTATAAATCCTTAGAACAGTCAGGTAGTATTTCAAGAATAGACTTTTTTCAATGTAAGATCAATTTAAATGTACAGAACTCAATAGGACAGATGTTTGTTTTTTTTTTTCCTGAGTCTCAGTAGTTAAATGCTCTTCTTCCTGGACTTCTGTAAATAGTAAAATGCAGATTAAAAGAGCAGCAACAAGAGAATTAGCTAAACATGTGCATTCATCCTGCTCACACTCTGGAAATTCCTTGTAAGTGAGACTAATTTTGATTATCATAGCTTAGAGAACTTTCTTATGAGTAAATAGATTAAAAACCTCCCAGAAGAGCTGTTAATGTCCAGACCATGCAGGCTAAACTTATTGCTTGTATCAATCCTATAGCTGGCCATTTGTTAGATTCCTTAGGAAAAAAATGTGTGCTCTTTTCTTGTAAGAATGGCTTGTGCCAAGCAATGCTACTTTCCTCCCAACTTTCTTTTCTTTTTTAGGTATCCTTATGTTGTGGTTTAGGAATGGTATTCCCCAAATTACGTTCCCGCTGAAACCATGCACTGCTTGCTCCCTTCCCCTTCCCCTCCTCTTTGGCAGGCTGGAGAGAAGAACTGAAGATACAAAAGGTAAAGATCATGGATTGTGATAAGAACAATGTACTGGAAAAAGCAATGCGATAAGAAAACAAACAGTAACAGTTGCAATATCAATAACAAAGTGTACAAGATAGACAAGATTGCTCAGAACCAGCCTTATCCCTCTGCTCCCTCCAACATGCTTGCTTGACTTCAAGGAACCCCTTCTCTCTGGAAGAGATTCCCTTTCAACCCCCAACCCCCAGGCCCTTGGCAATGAGATGAGGTGGTATAGAAGAACCTCTGGGTCCTAGCCAGGCCTCCTCCTGGTTACTGCAAAAATTAACCCTTTCCTGGCCAAAACCAAGACACCATAAAAATACAAATTGTTTCCATGTGCTATGTCAGATTCCAAGGAAACTGTCACCTGTATCACAGCTCCAGCATGATGTCTGTACCTCTCCTATGGGTCATGCTTCAGTTATTATTGCTGCCAGGTTGTGTAGAGTTTATCCTGAACTCTCATGCTGAAAATAATATTACATGTGAGAGTTACTCTTTCTACTATGATCTGTCAGTCCTGGTAAATAGATAATCTAGAAAACAGAAGAGTGGAAATGGGTAAACTTGGTTTTGGCCTTGCTGGTGTTGGTAATGTTTAGATATAACTGCAATATATAAGTATGTCTTCCAGCAGAAAAGCAAATATTCCTTCTGCTGCAGTGGCACTACTGATTTTTATTTTTATTTTTTTTTTTAGTATGAACTCCCACATGACAGGTCTCTCAGAAAAATTTGTGGGAATGATATTGTCAGAAAATTTTTAATATAGCTATCTATGAGACTTTCTCTCTGTACATCGTTTTTCAGCTTAGAAGATATAGAGTACAGTCAGCTTAATGTGACCAAAAGTTTCAATTATCACATGGCACAAAAGATGGTATGAAAGCAGCTCTGCAACTTAGCCTGATGCTAGCAAAAATCTCTGGAATTCTAAATATTTTTTTGGTTCATCTGAAAAAGTAAAAAACCACCCCATGCATTAATTATTACCATGTTTAAAGGTATACCAACAGCTCTCCAAAACCCTTACTTTTTAAAAATTAGTCCTATGGTCTCTCAGATAATTACTGGGGGGAACTGGGATTAAGAAGCCAGAAACAGCTATACAAAAGCATACATCCTCGCCAGTTTTATTCTTTTAAAATTTGCATGGTGATAAGTTCTTCTTAAAGAAAAAGAAAAAAGAAAAAAAATCCACAAACACACCAAATCAAACCCAAAAACAACCTGCAAGCATTAAATTATTTTTCCTCACTAATGTATGCCTCTTTTGGTATAGACATCTTTATTTTGGTTCAACATCTTTTTTCTTTTCACTGTATTTGATGAGTCCTTCGTATAGAGCCACAGCAACTACAGATATTTGGTACAGGATGTGATAGGTCTGTCAGTATAAAATCAGACAATTTGAGGCAAATTGTATAACATGTTTATGAAATCTGCAGTCTAGACTGATTTAGTTCATAAACCAATTCACATTCACAACATGTTTCATGCAGAGCTTGCCTATTTAGTTCTACTTTTTATGCAAGAAAAAAGGCTATTTGATAGTTTGCCAGGGAAAGGAGTACATTGGTGATGTTTAGGAGAATAATTACTTGGTCTTGACTATAGAATTTTAAATTTTCGTTATTAATGTTCCTTATTTCTCTGAAGAGAAAAAAGGTATAATTTGTTGTTGCATTTATGATAAAGTTATTGCATAATGTGTTTTTCAGCTTCAAATACTTGTAGAGCAAATAAAACTAAAATCCACAACTGTGCCTTAAGATTACCTGCTTGTGCATTTCTAACAAAGTAATTGCATTGGACACTAGATTGATCCTTGAGCTTAAAATCATGCAGCTACTCTTACTAGCAGATTTTTCCATTTATAAAGTAAAAAGTGGCCACTCAGCAATGAGGGCCATGATAACCACACCGGCTTTTCTACCACAAACTGAGCAGATGTATCGTAACCCTGCATGCAAAAGTAAATTATTTGTAAACAGCATGAATTTTAAGCTGTGTCTGAATAATTTTTAGTGGCAATAACCTTTTAATTTGGAACATCTCAGGGGTGTTTTCTGAATAATTCCAATAATGTTTATTCAAAATGGGGTCCAGATGAAATAATTTAGCTATGGGTATACTGAGATGTTTTTGAAATTGCTTGAAAATATATGAAAATGCCTTTTTTTTTTTAGTGGCAGACACAAATTTTCAATTCTCTTTACTCTGTCAGTAAAATATGTTCTTTAGAGGACTATTTCTGTCTAACAAATTTGAAGGATCATCTCAGCATGCAAAGAAAGATGGATGAATGTCTGAACTTGCATATATAACTATACCAGACACTCTTACAAACTAGAGGCAAGTCTTCATTGACTTTCACATGGCTACATATTGTGTTACAACAATTTTTACTATGAGCAAAACTTTTTTATTTATTTTAGTAGTTGAATAAATTTACCTATTATCTTCATAATGCAGAGAGATTTTTCTTGTCTGTTTATAATATTATAAACTACTACCTCCTCTGAGAGAGTTACAAAGGAGGCATCTGTGAAACATAGTAGAAACAATATCTCAGTATATTTTATTAGGCTGACTGATGAAATGAGGAAAAATGAAATATATCTGGGAGACTAAATAATGTCTTTCAGAATCAACTGATTCTATCTAATGACAGAATCTTCCCTCCATTTTAGGTTTTGAACTACCATTTAGTAATTCCCTAACAGCATTCATCATTGCTTTTCAAATATTTTTCACTACTTGCTCATGGTTATTTGCATTGCACACCTGCTGCAAATGTTTAGCACAGCATAACTCTAGAATTGTACTGCAGACAGCTGACAGGCTTCTGTATGTCCATACTCTAGCAGGGGACCAGGATTTTTGATTTATAGATGTTCACAGACAATATCAATACTTTCTGTAGATACTTAAATGAGAGATGAATACTGTTTGTCCTGAACTCTTTGGTGCCCTGTTAAGGCAGTTTTTGAAAGATTTTTCTCAGCTATTTTATATTTTTATGGGAACTCTAGTGTTAAGACAGTAGTTTTATTTCCTCTGGAGAAGCAAAATGTTCAAAAAGCAGTACATGAAAGTACTAACCAAAAGTTTACTGAACTTTTATCCTTTTCTATCAAGAAAACAGTATCTTGCCAATAAATCGTGAAGCACATTTCAAAAAGCAATAAAAATCCTTTTGATTTTTAATTTCTTTTTCAGTGGAATGTTCTTGTTTTTTTTTCTTGCTGTTCTTGAGGGATATTAGGAGCAAGAACATAAGATATTATCAGGTCAAGCTTTACTACTGAATACAGTGTAGCAACTGGAGGAGACAAAGATTAGCAGCTAGTAGTAAATTCATTTTCTGCATGAGCAGAAACATCTGTTCATTGCTGAGAAGTTAATTTGTCGAACCTTTCAAAAACTTTTGGTTACACGTGCCCATTTCTCAGCATGAAGTTGAATTTCTGTGTTGGGAGGAAAGATTAAAATTGTGGCTGCTTTTATTTATTGCATTTTGTTTGCCAAAATGTGAGCTGTATAAAAAGTACATTGCGGATGAGAAAGTACATCTATGTATTACATGTATGTTGGTCTGGTCACATCATATTTTGCACCTGTGTGCTCTCTGTAGTGGACTGGCTGTCACGTCCCCACTGAGCCAGTCTATCAGTCCCCTCCTCAGAGAGACAGGAGAAGAAAATAAGATAAAAACCCCCATTTTGAGATAAGGGCAGCTTAATAAAGGAAAAAAAAGTCCACACACAAAACCAAAGAAAAACAAAAAAAGAATTTATTCTCTACTTCCCATCAGCAGGAAATGTCCATCCACTTTTTGGAGAGTAGGGCCTCAGTACCTTCTTCATTTGGTTTGGAATACAAACTCCTTAATAACAAATGTCTCCCCTTTCTGCCTCCTTTCTCTTAGCTTTTGTTGCTCAGCACTATGCCATATGGTATGGAATATCTCTTTGGTCCCTTTGAGTCAGCAATCTCATCTGTGTTTCCTCCTAACCTTCTGCCCATCTCAGCCTACTGGTTTTTGAGGGCGAGTGGGAAGAGATGGCTTCGATGCTCACAGAACCCAAAAATATGGTGTGTCTTCAACACCTTTCTAGCTAAAGATACAAAGCACAGGACTGTGAAGGCTCCTGAGGGAAAGTCAATTCCATCCCAACTGGACCAAATAAACTCCCAAGCAGCCACTGGCTGATGGGCTGTGTTAGTCTTGATAGTGGCAATAGCTGCTTGAAGCACACCTATATCTTGCTTTGGGCACTGTGGTAGTGTGGGTGGACACTTCTTATGCCCAATGTCTGTGACTCGCTGACACAGGTGCCTTTGATGAGCATTAGTTTGCATGTTGAGATGGCCAAGGCTTGGCCATATTGACCATCATCACTGGTCTGCTCTGGCCTCCAATTGGGAGGCCTGGAGACAAACCATCTATAACGCTGCTGCCTCCTTTGAGAACTCACGCAAGATCGCTCTCGAGGAGAAAAGACAACTCAGAAAGAATCGCGTCCAGTCGCTGCCACCTGGGGAATCTTTCTCGTGTCCCTTCTGCAACCGGACTTGTCTGTCGCGCATTGGCCTTTTCAGCCATCAGCGAGCCTGTAGCAAGCGTGGGTAGAGCCCTTCGAAATCTTCGTTCGCGAAGCCAAGCCATGATGATGGAGTTTGCATGTGGTCTAAGTGATACTAATGTATATGTTTGTTTTGATTTTTTTCTCCTTCTTTCCCACACAGGACACTAACTAGAGTGCCTTGTACACATGAATAGTTACTGGTTTTTCCGTAAAGATAGATTTTTCGAAGAAAAACCATTTGATGAATTTTTTAACCAATCTTCTTGTACTACTCCCATACAGAAAAAAAAGAATGTGGATGCTTGGGAGTGAGTCTTATTTCTGAAATTCAGTAGTGAGTCTGAACTAAAAGGGACTTTTAAATTGGTATTAAAATATCAGTGAAGTTAGGATGCCTCAGAAATGTTATGCTCAGCACTTAGAATGCTAGTTTGCCTGCTGCAAATATATGTTGAAGATGAATTCTGAAAGTGTTTTGTAACTTAACAATTTGCAATTAATACTAACCTTTAAAGAAATATTTCTAGTAGTGGATAATAGAAAATGCAGTATGCTTTTGTGTAATTAAACCACAGGCAAACATCTAATTACCTTCTGTAAGATATCTCTAGAAAAGGCAATTTTTGCCAGAATTTTCACTTTTGTTTAGAAAATACGGTATAAAACTTCATGGAGAAATCTCTTTTTAGTTTTATATTTCAATTAGTCTTAAAATTGCTGTATAAAAAACTGCTTTGGTGAATCATTGTCCATGGGTGTTGATTATTCTGTCCTAAAAGTTAACCTTGTTTTCCTTTCATTTTTTTATTTTTTTAATAAAAAAGCACATTTTATAGAAGTATTTGACTTTGGTAACCTAAAATAATGATGAATTATTTCTAGCTCTGCTCATATTTTTTTTTTAATTTATGTCCTCTCATGTTTTCTCACAGAAGCAGTGCTCTATAAAACACAAGTGAAATTACGTTTGTTGGTACTATATGGCTACAGTTTGGGTGGAAAAACGGCCCTACAACTTTAGGTGATTGATGAAATTATAGCTTGATTTACAGATTCACAGCCTTCCAAAGAGAGCTACCAATCTTGTTGAAAGTGATTCTCTTATAAAACTTTGAGGTGTGAAATAGCTGTGTTGACATATTTAAAGTAAGTACTGTAATTTTTCCCCTCACAGTGTTAGCGTTCTCAAACTTATTTTATTTATTTTATTTTTTGGTTGACTTTATTTTATTATTTTATTTTACAGAGGGTTAGTGACGTGCTTTATCTGATTCCATCTCTACCTTACCATTCTTGATGCTGACAGGGGCTGGGATCCAAGGCTGTGGAAAAAGTTCTCATTTTTTTCCTTTGGAAGGAATTTGTTTTACGTGTATCAGAGAGATTATTGCATGTGTATCTGAAGACAAAATCTGGCATAGTGACTTGAACTTGTTTGCATAAGCTGCAGAGTGCTGTATAGGGAATTGTTCATAGTAGTAGGCAAATATTGTCATTGTTAGATTATAGACAAGAGCCCTGCAGCAACAGGAGTGATCAAAGCATTCTTGAGCTTTGCATATTTAGATTTTCCTGCTACTGAATTCAGGCTTTGAGGCAATCTGCAATTGTTTTCTTCTGGGACTGTTGAGGTTAGAATGCAGTCTTAATTACGTGCAAAGTCTTAATTATGTGCAAGCCCCACCCAGGTTAGAATAATTTACAACTGTTTATTTTGGGAAGTTCTCTTCCTTGACCTATAAAAACATAACTTCCAGAAGATTTCCTGCTCCAAGCATTCCCTACCCCTATAAAATTTCTGTATGAACATATGAACATTTTTTGAAAGTGCTATTCTATTCTGACTTTGATTCTTTAAATGTGTATGTATGTAGCATGTAAAATCACTGCAATATAGGTATTCTTGCTTAATAAATCACTCAAAAACATACGAGAAAGCTGCTGACTTTTAAAGATGCAGGTCAAGCCTGGAATCCTAAGAGGAGCATTCTCTGAAAGCTGCATTGTAAATATACCAACATACATAAAAAGGTGAGAGAGACAGGAAGTAAGCAAGACAGTTTGAATGTCTGTGGTCAATATGACACTGGTATTTTTTCATACATAATGCAGTTAGTTCACTACAATATCCTTGTTAAAATTCTGGTTTGGCTCTCATGTTGAGGAAAATTTCGTCACAAGACAGGTCAAGATGAATGGAAAACCAGTCAACTAGATCACACATGTAACCTGGTGGGGGATGTTGTAACAGCCTACAGCAGCCCAAGGAAAGGGAACAAAAAAGCACTAAGGTACTTAGATGGAGCCAGGAAATGCTGCCAGCACTAATTTGCAAACCCAAATTAAATGTGAGAATGAAAAGGCACTCTTAATATGTCAAGAAAATAGTTCACCGGAAGTCCTGAAGAGGGGTATGTGCCATCATTTTACGCTTTCTAAGAGTTAGGAGATTTTTATTGTAGTAGGTACTTAGTCATTTAATTCCAGGAAAGACTTCAAGTCTGTGACTTTGGAGACTTGTCTTAAATAAACACACATCCATCAATCGTTCCTTTCAGGAGACCACCAAAGATAAAAAGGATGTGATTTCTTTTATGCAGTATTTTTGTTGTTATGGCATCCATCTGCAAAGGGGTAAATCTGAAGTATTTTGTCTTTCTTCCATCCTGTAGTTTACATGGCATTCTGGGATGCAGTACTCTTGATGATCTCGTTGGAGTAGCTATTTCACAGCGTTTAAATCTTTTTTGGCCATAGAAAATTAATTTCTTTAACCCATTTCTGTTTGTTTGACCTTGGGCCAGCAACAGCAGTCCAGTGTCTTGAGTTTTGGTCTCATGCTTGCGAGTTTCTCTCCCTCATCCCTCCTTTTCTTCTGCCACATCAGCACGGTTGATAAGTGTGTTTCAAGTCTACTGAATGAAAATTTGGAAG
>VYXB01003356.1:95651-175892 GCA_013397135.1 Pachyramphus minor | reverse complement strand
TGATCCTCCTTTTTTCCAGGCTTAACACCTGCAGCTCCCTCAGCCACTCCTCATAAGACCTGTGCTCCAGATCCTTCACCAGCTTCATTGCCCTTCTCTGGACACACTCCAAAACATCAATATCCTTCTTGTAGTGAAGGGCCCAAAACTGAACACAGGATTTGAAGTGCAGCGTCACCTGTGCTGAGTACAGGAGGATGATCCCTGCCCTAGTACTGCTGGCTATAGTGTTTCTGATCAAGACAAGACATCTCTATTTACACACTGTCTAGGGTCCCAGTCAAGTTTATGTCTTGAAGATTGGCCAAACTTACTACCATGATTTTGCTATAAGTTTTTCACAGTTTTGTGAAAATGTGAAGACTCCTAATATAGGAATGAAAGGGTAGAGAAGTTGCTTCAAACCTGCAGGTTCTGCCTCCTATCAGGAAAGTTTTAAAATCTGGTGTTATTTTGACACTTTTATTGTGCTAAGGCATAGTGGCAGATACAGAGAACACAGCATCAAAACTGTTCTCAATTTTTAATCTTAAAGAGGATTCTGGATGTATTATATATTTAACAGTAATCATCCCAGTCAATAACTTTGAGCTACCAAGTCTCAGAGGCAGATGGTTATCGGACAGAATTAATTCTATTATGGAAATTTATTATCTGAAATATAATCTACTCTAGTATTCACAGTGACAGGACTTTGTAGCAGTCATAGTCAGTCAATCTCTTTCCTTTCAGAAAGCCATTCAGTAAATGACAGCACTCAGGGCACCGTTACTTAATTTCTTACAAGAGAAAAAACATATCAGCAGTGATGATTTTGTCAAAGATTCAGACAGAATAAATATATATACACATATTTTGAAGCAAAAGCAAAAGCTTTCATTCTTTCTGATGCACTGACAGCTCTTTCTGAAATATATTCTGAATGACCCATTAAATCACTGTTGTATATCCTGTGTAGTTTGGCTTACAAGTGAACTGAAGATAAATAAAGTAATAAGTTTATGGACATACATGAAATACAAAGTATAAGGAATAAAAAAAGATGTACATGACTCGCTTATTGCTTAATGGAGAAGACTGTTAGGTGATGGGGGCCATGGAGGAAGTAACAATACTTCCCTTCTAGTTTTCTCTGAGGAATGTAGATAATCTTAATGAAGATGATCAAACCTTGGAAAAAACCCACCCCAAATTCCTTAATCAAACCAAATTCAAAGTTTTACACTTCAGAGAATAAAGGTAGCATAAAGACAATGCTTTAATAAAGTTTCTCAGGCTTGGAAAGGGAGAGTAACTTATTGGAGGTGGAAGCAGGAACCAGTCATGTATTTTGCAAGAGTGCAAGAGGGGCTTCCACATTACAGGGAAAAAGTTTTAACAGTCTTTCAGTATCTTCAGGACAGGTTTGGCTGTTTTTCAATGCCCTGCATTTAAAAAAGTAAAAGAAGATCATCCTCCAAAGGACATCACAATTCAGTTAAAAACATTAGATTTTGTTAGGAATTAAAGATACAGGAAATCTAATGTATCTGAAAGCCTAGGAAGAATGGTTTGGGGAAACTGGCTTTATAACTATTTTTTGAGTTGGCTCTTGTGTTTTGCCAGTTTTTTAAACTTTTGACACATTTTCTCAAAAAATAACATAAAAGGTACTTAAGGAGGGGCATCTTTATAAAACAGCATTCCCCAGAGAAGGACACAGCTGAATATTAACAGCTAGTTAATATTCACAGCTGTAACTTATGGGCATTATTTAAAAGGCATGTCAACAAAATCAACTTTTATTCAGATAATGGTTTTTGAAGTGGTGTTAAAACTTAAGTCCTTTTTTGTTATTTGGAAATCACGGCTTGGCAGTGTGTGAGTCTGTACAGAGCTGTAGAAATTACTTCCTTCAAATGAGTATTTAAATTACTATCTGTCTAATCAAAATGAAATAGATGAAGTCAAAGAATCTCCTAGTCTATAATGGTGTTTCCCAAATGTTGGAAAGTTAAATTAAACTTTCAGAAAAATATATATTTGTCATAGTATAAAATCTGTGCTGTTAGAAGCTTTGGCTTGAGACTTGTTAAAAAATAATGGATATTACAGAGTGGAAGACAGATGGTTATCCTGGGTTGGTTTAAGTGGACTTGAATATAAGTCCAAGTTGAATGGAAATAAATCATTCTAAATTTAAATGTGACTCTAATAAGAATTTAAGCTAAACCGTTGCCACTTTTGAAAGCAGTACTCAGAAACTTCTTTGTCTTCTTTCTTTTGGTTCCCAAACTGCCTGCATGTGCAGCCTTTTGAGCTATTTTCCTACTGTGATCCCTGTCTTTACCTTTTTTATTTAAAGTGCAGCTGATACTCATACTTTTGTGTAAGCTGTGTTGACATTACATGATAGCAAAATCTTCAGATCTATATATTGAATTACAGTTCTTTACTCATGTCATTACTGCTCTATTTCTTATGTACACAGCACCACACTTGCTACAATCAGGTAGGAAAACTCCTTGTACTAGAAGGACATAGAAGCTTATAAATTAAATGCTTATTCTTTGTGATAGCATTTGGAGAATGATCCTCATCTCCTACACGAGTGCCACAGCTTCTCTTCTCCCAAGTGAACCTTGTCTTAGCAGAGGTGTTAATGTGATGTTGTTATGCAAACTTAATACATTTGCTGTCCATTCTCACAGCCATGTGCAGATGCACCAGGGAATATTTCCCAGTACACACCATTTACACTGTGGTATATGTAAAAGGAGCTTGTCATTTACTACCCACTATAGGCCCTGGTCAGACAAAAGTGTTTCATTAGGCTTAGCTTGAGACAATTTCTGCCCTAGAGTCTGTAGAGTATAAAGCTGCAAAACAGAGCTGCTCTACTCAGGAGATTATGGATCTTACATGTACAGAAAACACTTATAACTTTAATTGTGTAATTACATTTCACAGAAAGAGCCTTTCAAACATTTAACAAAATGTTTGTTAAAACCAAACATTTCTGACATCCAGGTTCTCACTGGTGTTAGCAGCTTTTTCTCTTTGGATGTTAGTGATGGCTTCCAAGTGTTGATGCCTGTATTCACTTTCCCACCTTTCTCATCTTTCACATATAAAATATTTCACTTGCTAGTGAAAAGGACATGAAACGATTGCAATACAGAGGTAACATCTTTGCCAAGTATTTTATGTATTTATTTTGTGAATGGCCTGTATGGTTACTGTGTAGAAGCTCACTCCTGATTCTCTGGCTTCTTCTTTGTTAATCTTCTGCTCTGATCTGTTTTCTTCTACTGGTAGCCATGTTTTGCAGATATCTCAGATTTATAGTATCTCTCCATGCCACTTGGAACAAACTGCTATGAGAAGAAAGGAGGTGCAATATGACTTTGTACACTCAGGAGTTGCCAGTGCACTATTTTGAAAGACAAAACTGTCAGAACATGAGGACTGTCTCCTGGCTATCTGTGCAATCCTAGTTTCAATCATTTGCAGTTAATATTAGTTCACAACTTCCAAGGCACATTGTGACTGACTGTCATGCTTAACCTGAGGTGCTTTGGAATGGGAATTGTAAACCATTCTGCACAAATCTGACACAAGAAACACAAGGCCATTTTTGAAATCTGGGATTCTCGTTGGCAAGGAAAGGAAATTTCAAAGTTTAATTTAGTCTAATTTTTGTATATGAAAAATTGCATATAAACTGACAATGTGCACTCACATCCTGAGAAGCCAACTGTATTCTGGGGTGAATCAAAAGAAACATGACCAGCAGGTTGAGGGAGGTGATTCTTCCCCTCCACGGTGTTCTTCTGAGACCCAGCCTGGAGTATTACATCCAGCTCTGGGGTCCTCAGCATGGGAAAGACATGGACCTATTGTAGTGTGACCAGAGGAGAGTCACAGAGATGATCAGAGGGGTGGAACACCTCTCCTATGAGGAAAGTTAGAGAGTTGGGTTTGTACAGCCTGGAGAAGAGAAGGCTCTGGATAGATCTAATGTGGCTTTTCAGTACTTAAAGGGAGCTAGAATTCTGATGAGGGCATTATATTGAAGGCTAAATTAAATCCTGACATGGTTATAGTGCCAATAGATGAAAATTTCCCTATAATCAATGACTTGGTGTCAGTACAGGTTTTAACTGATATCTTAAAAATACTAATGTCTCTTCTTGAGGCATCAATAATTTCTGTTCAGCATGCTGCAATCTTTTTTTCCTGTGTAGTTATTTTATTTTTCATGTATGTGGAAATAGCTTCCTCCTGTGAAACATAAATTGTATTGGCACCACTGGGCTTAATTAATCTATTCTTTTTTCCCTTTTAAAGCAGATGAAGAGCGTTAATACAAGAAATAAATATTGTGGGAACAGATTTATTTCCCAAGTGAGAGAAAACAGACTATCTCTCTAACGGAGGAGTTAGGAGTTAGTCTGTAAAACTTGCAAGCAAGATAATGGTCGTGGCCAAAATAAAAACAAGGGAGAAAGGATATAACAGAAGATCCAGTCTGAGTATATAATTACCTAATTAGATTTCCTTACTTCTGGCTAGTCATTGCCTCTTTTTATATTCATCTTCAGGTTACACAGGATGCAGAAGTGACAGTTATGTCAAGTAGTAGAAAAAAACCCAAAAGGGAGTGAAATCTTAACAAAAATCTATGGAGGTCGATTTACTAAAGAAAAACATTAAGTCTTCTTTGCAATGTTCTACTCTCTTGGAAGCCTGTAGGAAACAGTAAGGGGAAAAACAGTAGATCAGTTTGCAGCATGTTCACTTCAGGGCTTGAATGAAAATCCATCGTTTTGGGGTCATTCGTTTCTTTGGCATTCTGCAAGCCAGAAATTTATCATTGAAATATATTGTAAACTATTACAGAAAGTAGCTTCTCTGTAAACTTCCATTTGATAATTTTATATTATCTTCTTTACATTTTTTACATTTAATCAGGAGTCTACACTTTTTAATTTACTTCTGTCTGTTGCTGTAATTTTCTGTTTCCTATAGGCAAGTGGTGAAACCAACAATTTAAGTTTCCCTTTTTAAAACTTGTGATTTAATGAAACACATATTAATACTGCAAAACTATAAATGATGATGTTTTAGTAGCTCCTAAGGTAATGCTCAATTTTTTTTACCTTTTTATAGAAAAGTATGTATTTTTATGTATTTTAAAGGTTACAGAGTGGCTTAGATGAAGAGAAAGGTTGTTTTAAATAAAAAGGAAACATTTCAGAATTATTTTGTATGTATGGGAATGGAAAAATGTGCTGGTGATATGTGAAAAGAATCAAATTCACATGTCATTATATCATCTGATAGATTCCAACGGTGACAGAAAATACACTCGTTGTTGGTTACCCCTGGTGGGGAAGTCAAGCCTAATCCAACTGCTCACTCACACCCCCTCAGCAGCATGGGGGTGTGAATTGGAAGGGTGAAAGTGTGAAAACTTGTAGGGAGAGAAAAAACAGTTTAATGGGGAAAGAAAAATCTGTGTGCACAAGCAAAGTAAAATAGGGAATTTATTCACTAATTTCTAATGGCAGGCAGGTGCATAGCCATTTCCAGGAAAGCAGGTCTCCACCACATGTAGATTTTTCTTGTGAAGAAAAACCCATAACTCCTTATATTCCTCTTTCTTCTTCCCTGTAGCTTTTGTTGAGACGGTGTGAAATATACCTCTGGTCAGTTGGGGTCAGCTGTTCTGGTTGTGTCCCCTTCCAACTCCTTGCTATTGGAATGGAGTGAGCATCAGAAAAGGCCCTGATGCTATGAAAATGCTGCTCATCAATAGTGAAAGCATCCCTGCATTATCAACACTGTTTTGGTTGTAAATCCAAAACAAAGCACCACACTAACTATTATGAAGAAAACTAACTTTATTGCCAGTACAACACTTCTGCATGTCATTCTCTTCACCGTTCTGCAAATGTTGTGCAATCAGTTTTTTAATAACAAACCCTTTTCTTTGATAGCACACTACAAATGGATCCTGAATGGATCCCTTAGGCCTCACCTAATGATGTGTATTAATTAGCAGTTGTAAAATATAAAATTGAGGGAGCTCACTTCGATTGGAGGCAGTTATAATCAATACTTGTATGCAAATGGAAAAAGAACAAAAATCTGAGGAATAAAACTTCTGTTGCCTGAAGAATCTGCTGTGCCTGAGAACTCCCCATGGATGTGGTGTATTGAGTAGCCACTGACATATAGAAAGATGAAAATAACAACCACAAGGAAAGAACTTGGTTTAAATTCAGTTTATGTAAAATGTATGGGTGGGTACCAAGGATGACTCTTTCCTAGAGGCTTCTGTCATCAATTATATGGTGCAAACTGGATGCAGTATGCTGGCTAAGGGACACATTGCACTGTGTTTGTTCAGTACCCAGGGTGATGTAGATTCAGACCTGCATATCTTGATGAGCAGAGTCTAAATCTGAAGATTAATCAACTTTGGATTTTATTGTGCAAAATTACAAGCTTTCTCTGCTTTCAGTAATATGCTGAATTAGAAGTGTGCACCTGCATGCCTAGAATTATTAATGAAACCTGGATTCAGACCTGAATTTTAAAGTTACTGTTACTCGTGGTGCATATACCGTGAGGTTTTCAGTGTCCAATAGGCCCATGTCTTCATGAATCTTAAGAAAAATTCAGAACTGGTCACTTTTCCTTAGCTGGCATTGATTTAATGAAACCCTAGGCTGTGAAATTCACATAAATTATCATGAAAGTTTCTTCCCAGCACACAATATGTGAGTAAAGTTTTTTAAAAGATCTTTTAGAATCATCTCTAAGAGGCACATAGAAGGAATAAAAAAGTTACTGTGAGCTAAGCACACGCTTCACCAAAGAAGTATTTTAGTGCCTGAAAACATATAAAATGGATATACTATTATCCACCAAGAACCATTTTCAGGTTGCCTGAGGGGTGGAGTGTTCTGGTACGGAAAATGATTGGTGTCTTTTCATGCAGGATTCCTGAGAGGAAATCTTGAAATTAGAGCTGATGGATCCCTGAATAGCCAAGTATCTGTGAGGTCCACTGTGAAGCAAGCCATGTGATTCAAATATAGCTTAAAGCCAAATCTTTTACCACACAGTGTCAATAGGAAAAAACCTAACAAGAAATCCACAATGAAAATAATTATAGTCATATAAAAATTAAAACAGATGTATCATTTTGTTGCAGCGGATGGAGGAGAATACCAATGAGGCAAACTCTGAATAAGAATCACTAATAAAATTCTTTTTATAAGGTGGTTGATTTAATTTGCCAGAAGAACTCAGCTAGTAAACACACTATTAACACTTGAAATTCAAATTGTTGAACATAATTTTTAAGCCCATACATGAGCTGCCTGACATTCTAAGGGATGAAGCTTGCCTCTAAACTGCTTCTGGAATAGAAAAAGGTGAAAGTAACTTTCGGCAAAAGCTGAACAGTTTTGTTCCACTGTTGTACTCAGCAGAGAGAGAACTTTTGCTTTTATTCCAAATTGCTGGCGAACTAAAGAAATCAGAATTCTTGTCAAAATGAAGACATCCCTTTTTAAGTATGCGACTTTCACTAATGATCTTTTCCTTTTTTTTTCCTATAGTATTAGAATTACTTATATGGTTTTAATAGTTAGAGACAACTTTTAGTGGCCTAATTTGTGTACAGCTGTGTTTCTTTAGGTGCAGGAGATACAATACTAAGTCTACCTGGGCACCAAAACTGTCTGGTCACTGAGTAGATGTAAACTTATAATATAAGTACTTACATTGAGCAGATCAGATACGTTCTAAAGCTGAGTATACATATCTTCAGAAAAAGGGTCATACAGACTTCTTATAAGAATATTTGAGAAACTGTAAGTATTAGAATTAGCTTGTGCCATTAATATTGAAGAGAAAAAGTTTTAAATGAATTTAAGGGGAAGTTCCAAGCAAATGAAAACTGTACTAGTAAAGTGTAGTACAGAATATGATCTGTAGTGTTCAACAACTAGCCACAGTGTTTTCCTTTTTAACAGTTCTTCCTCTTGCCTTTAGTCTGCAAGTTATTTAGAAAGAGGTATCTTGAGTTCACACCTATCAGTACAGTACATACTCTGTTATTGTCGCTAATAGGAAAAAAAGAAGGGAAAAACTGATACTTAGATTGCACTGGAAGTGCATATTTTATTATTCTAGGTGATTTCTACTTTTAGAAAAGCACTTATGCTACTGGATAAACTGAATGTTTAGTACTGAATATTTTTTAAGACTTAACATTATTCAATTTCTCTGTGCTGAAGAACTGATCCATTAATCACTATTGTTAGCTCATCACCTATTTCTTATAATAGCAATTCTACAGACTCAAATTAAATTAAACATTTTGGACATATTGTTCTTGTACTAGACATTTAGCATGACCCTGTACCTTTACTTGGTTGTTTACTTTCCCCATTGCAGTTGGTCCAATTTTTCTAGTCTGTGCAATTATAAGGCATCCTATTGATACTATACTGGGTATACTATCCTAGTGTAATATACACAGTATCAGCCACATATTTGATTTAGCTGACAATTCTATCACTTTGAGTAGCTATTTTCTGTCACTTTAAGAAGGTATTTTTACTTTCAAAATAATTTCCCTTTGAATAACTGAATTGTTTGTGTTTTCATGCTCATAGTCATGATGTACTGTTTAATTTCAAGATGATAATTAATCTGCCCTCCAGAAATGTCAGACAGTGCTTCTACCACCGTTGTTTGTCATTCTGTGTTTGTGCTGAGCTGTGTGTTTTTGTGATTTTGTAAAGAGATGGGAGTCATGGAAGAAGTTGTGTTAGTGGCTGTGTGTGCATTGTGAATGGAACTTGGACTTTGTAGTATCAACTGGTTTAATATTTGTAGATTTGACTTTGCAATTGATGAGGAGAGCAAAGTACAATGCAGATACAGTTCTTTGCTTTCTTATAACTTCAGCAGAGCTGTCAGAGTCCTGTGAGTTAGATAGGATTGTCCAAGCTCAGAAGTTGGACTGCTTAACTTTGTCACTAAAAAATAATTGGTATAATCTCTCAATAATTTCATAAGTGGTTAGAAAGGTGCTTTGTGTTTGTACAGCTTTAGTTAAACAAGTCATCTTCAGGACATATGAATGATTCTGTTGCAACCACAAGCAAACAGGATCAAAGATGTCATTTTTCTGCTTCCTCTTAATATTTCTGTAACTCTGCTGGAGATTTCTATCCCCCCATATCTGCTGACATATTGCACTGCTTATTCAAATGAATATACAAATGATCTGTGTAGAAGGCAACAAGTATTTATTTAGTTTGGGGGTTTTTAAACTGTTTTCCTTAACCTAGATAATTACACAGATCTGGTTTAGGGAAGGGTTAAACTGTTGTGTCAATATAGCTGGCAGGAGAGAAGTGTGGGAACAAACAGCTGACAGTGGGTGAGAGGTGGTAATGATACAAACCTCTTTGCTGCTGAAAAGTTTCTAATGTAAGTCCTTGATATAACCAGTCTGTTATATTCCAAAAAAGGGAAAATGGAAATTCTTGGAGACGATGCCAGTGTTCAATAAGACCAGAATTTCATATTTATAACAAGTTCAGTACCATTGAGTTCAGTTAGCCTGAAAGGGACTGAAGTGGACAGCATGGAGTAGTCAACAGATACTTTCTGCCTTTAATATCAGATACTACATTGTGCCTAATGTAGTATAAATGTGAGCTGTGTTAAAAGAAACTCCCTTCCTTTTTTCTGCTTTTGGTTGCATGTGTCCAGTATTTCCCTTGAGTCAGATCCAATGACAGAAATTTAGCCCACCACTAAAAGAATAAACCCAAAGCAAACAAAAATTAGTTTTCCATTAGATTAAGTTGCTAAAGTGACTCATCCTGCAGCTGTGGATTAGTTACATCTTATGCAAGGAAATGAAACAGCAGCTGGGGCTGGGGAAGAGACCACCCCTGTCAGTGACAACTCACAGTTTCTCCAAACATGCTGTCATGTTCTGGAAGAAGCAATCTCACCCTCAGCCCACTTCCCTCCCCTCCTGTCAGCACAAGCATCTGCCAGGAGCTGAGGACTTGACCTGTGGCGTTCCCAGCCTGGATGAAGAGTACCAAATAGTAAACTCATACATTGCCGTAAGAGAAAGGATAGTGCAGAGCAGGGTTTAATGGCTAAAGTGAGACTGCTTTTCCCAACAGGGTTGCTTGCTTAAAGTTCATGTAAAGCATGGATTTAGGATATAGCTATAAGGCATCTTAGTCTAATCTAAAACACAACTTCCTCACTCATGCTGCATCTTCTAGTTCCCTTCTTTACAGCTGGGCCATTATAGAAATAGGGTTCCTGATAATGAAGATGATCAAAAGAATGGTTCTATAATATTTGTGGCTGTGAAAAGCTATTTATCTATTACAAAAATGTCTTTGTTTTTCTTAATTGTTTCAATTATTTCTGGGTAAATTTCTGTAACTTATTTTGGAGGGGAGATGAACTCATAAATTAGTTGTGAAAATATTCAGTTTAAGCTTTCAGCATAACACGAAGACATAAATTCTCTTGCCTTTCCAATATGCCAGGAAGTTTCAGACCCTTTGAGGGAAAATAGGAAAAACATTTTGCTTACTAATGTAAGACTTTCTGTGTGAGGACGATGGGTCTGAAGATCATTATCTTTCTGTAGCATGATGATATGAGGCTTTCTCAAGGAAGCCCTCCAAAGAATAAATCTCAGGAATATCATGAGTTGTGAGTTCAGACTCTGGTCATGATGGCTGCAGAAAGTAGGATGGGTCACACGGGTTCAGAAATTCTTGGTGGCCAGGGAGGATGGCAATGTGTATTTGGTAGTGTATGTGACTGTGGCTGGTAGATGCTGCTGACTGTCCTAAGGGACTGAGGAAGACTTTCCCTTAGCCAGCAGATCATTGTTTTGCTCTCTGTAAACGGATGCATTTAATTGTCCTTCTTTTTCTCTTTTAAAGCTTTTCTTGAGCTTTTCCTGTCCTGTTTATGCAGAAGAGAGAAATAGACAACAGAGTTTGGTGAGGATGGGCCATATGCATGTATAATTTGAAGGCTGAGCCAGTGTTCAGCCTGAGTCAGTGGACTCAGGTTCAAATGCAAATTAAGGACAGTAAAGAGCTCCCTACTTAAGAAAATTCCATTTACCCCTGGAACTGCAAGACAAGGTTGTTTTTATGATGCTGGAGGACCCTGACATGGATTGGTTTCTCCAGCACATGTACCTCGACATATCCTGTGCTGGTCCAACTGCACACTGACTGGTATACCTGGCTAATTTTTTTTAAATCTGATGCTAGAAAGTTTGGATATTTTTTCAGAGTTAAACATAAAAAGTAAAAAGTTGTGTTTAAGAAATGCTACTTGAAATTCTTCCTTTGACCCAAAATGACATTTTTTGATCATATCATTTTACTTTTATTTTAAATTTCTTTCCTATTTCAAATAAAAATGTCACTTCAATGCAAAACATGCAAGAAAATGGTTTTATTTGAAATTTGCACTAACTCAGAAAGTTGTGATCATAATAACATTATACCTGTGTTTATTTTTTTCCCTCACTGAAACAGTTACCTAAATTAAATCGAAATTAATGATTAATATGTAATCTTTGAAGCTTCATTTTTCTTCCAGAAAATCCAATATTTTCTCCAATACTCTGTATTGTTCTTTAGATAATTTGTGGGCCACAGACATGTAACTGTAGAAAAGACATGTAGCTGGTCTCCACTCTGTTTCATCCTTATGTAGGCATTTGTGGGAATGTAACTTCTATCCCAGTTTCTTTCCCTAGTGATCTTGCCACAGGTTTCTCTTTATGGAGTGGTAAAAACAGGTTTTGTATGTGCAGTCTTTAAAATAACAAAATGAAAAGATGTTCCACATTTGACGCACAGTCATTAAAACATGCAGCTAAAAATTCATTATTCTGATCAATCTTACAAGTTTGTATGGTCACCTCACTGAGAGCTCTAGACTTAGTATTTTATTCTCTTCTGTTAAAATCTAAACAAAAACAAAACAAAACAAAACAAACAAAAACAAACAAACAAAAACCCAAAACAAAACCAAAACAAACCTCTCCAGTGCCTTTTTGGTGTTGTTCTAGTTACAATAAGGAATTGCATACTGATTTTACTGTGGGATCTTGGACCTTTTCTTATACAACTTTGTTTGGTACTCCTGACTGTAGCATGTGAAATAGATCTATTAATGGTAAGGAATTTTTTAGAGTTCTTCACTGTTGACCTACATCTGATCCTTTACTAATTTCAGCTGAAGCAAAGAGAAATTATGTTCAGTGCTTCGGAAAACTTCCTTTCAGAGGAATGAAAGGATAGCTTGAGACAGTAATGTTTCCATAAAATTGCATTTATTATTTACAAAAAAAAAAATTTGAAATCTGCAAATTCTGCTCCACATGTGGTTTTTTGACTTCCCTGAATGGTAGGATGAATAACAACTTCAGGATTTCTCCCTGTGAGTTTTATTCTTTGAACTTACAGTATTACTTTCTGGTGATATTTATCCTTTTTTCTTCTGGTTTCCTTTGGTAAATGAATATATGTGGAGCTTTTAAAAATTGCTTCAGTGGAGCTAGTAGAAAGAAATTACACAAACCCATACTCTCCCCCAAAAAACAATCCCCTTGAAACAGCTAATTATTTTCATGTTTGTGGGCATCCCCTACACTAAGACTCTTTGAACTCCCACAGTTCTAGACTGTCTTGGTTTTGACCTCCCAAGTAAAACTTTTAGTGGAAATGCAATGTCAAAATACTTCTCTTTGATCTCTCTGAAAAAGCCCTTTCTTATTATAGTTTCAAGTTCCTCAGCTGCAAATCTATTAATTACACAACAGATAATTACGTCCATATAAAAGCTGCAAAAAATCCCAAACTTAGAAATCACTTCAAAAGTGATTTACAAAGAGATCTCTTTGTAAATTACCTAATACTAGTAAAATACGAAATAATGTAATATTCAAGCATATTCCTCATTCTTATCTGAAAAGAAAAAAAAACACATTCTAGATATTTTCCTTTGGGCAATTCTGTAGTGACAGAAGGAATTCCTCCCTCCCCCCCCTTTTAAATTCTCTTCTAAAATTGTAACAACAGAATTTAAAATTTCCTAACATGGCTGAAAATACCATTGAACAGAGTCTGTCTCTGTCTTCTGTACACCATACCCCCAGGTATTTGGACACATTGATGAGAGATTTCTCGTCAGGCTAAACAGGTTCTCTCAGCTTTTTCTCACAGGACAGATACTTTGGATCATTAATAATCTCCATGGCCCTTTGTGAGACCCATTCCGGTATCTCCATATCTCTCTCATGCTGAGGAGTCCAGAACTGAACAGAATACTCCAGGTATGGCCTTACCAGTGCTGGGCAGAGTGGCAGGATCACATCGCTGTTGGCAATTCTTCCTCTAATGCAGCTCTGGGCATCATTCACCTTCTCTGGCCCAAGGGCACATTGCTGGCTCATGCTCATCTTGGTGCCCATTGAGAGTCCCACGCCCTTTTCTGCCAATCTGCTTTCTAGCAGATTGGGTTGCCCTCAGCATATGTTGGTGCTTGGATTTGTTCCTCCCCATGAGCAGGACTTTGCACTTCATTCAACTTCATGAGGTTCCTGTCAGCCCATTTCTCCAGATGTTGAGGACATCCCTCTTTGCTTGGCCAACACAATCATTTTACTGTTCTGGTGAAAAGGCATTTCCTCATCTGGTGCAGTATAGATTATGAGATTATCTTTTACTTCACTTGAAACCTGTCTCCAAAACAGAGGACACTTGTGCAGTCAGGATCAGTCTCTTAGTCTGTAACCAAGTTTCTTTTTGATATGTCGGTTGTGGATATTTAAAATAAGAAGTAAATTTGGGGCTTATTTCCTGCTAATTCTATATTATTTTGTTTAGTTATTGAATGATGTATATATAACAATTTACTAAGGCAAATTGCCAACATTTTATACCTAATGTCTTTTTGCCTAATACATTCAATCTTTCATAAATGCAAAATCCCATAAGACCAAGCAATAATGATTTTAAAGAATCATTTTGTGATATAAATATTGTGCTGTTATCTAAATGAACATATTCTAGATTACCATAAGGTCGTGTGTGTCAAAACAAAGATAAAACCCTATTCTGTTTTAAAATGGGTTGAATTTATCAGTGTTACGTGATAATTGTTATGAGCTTCATTTATTTTATTTCGATAGCTCAATTAACTTACATTATTTCCCTTAACATTCTATTTTAATAGCAGTCATTTTGGAAATAGGTGCAGACATTTACAAAACTAATATGAGCATTAATTTTTCTTGGTTTCTTTTATGAAACTGTTTATGAAAATGTTCTCTCAATATTTTATTCTGAAGTGGTGTTCTAGTATTCTAAATTCACCTTTTCAATTATGATAAAAAAGGACTGACTGGTTTAACCACTTACTAGTGGTTAAACATAAATAACATTATTAGGAATTTATAGTGGTTCCACTGTTGGTGATGTCGAAGTAAAAGTTTTTTAACACTAGAATCATTAACACGGCTAGGAAAAAAAAAAAAGTAAGACTTTAACTTCCCCCGTGGCCTAATAAATTCAATAAGCTTTCAAATAATGTAAAGAAAAGGAAGAAATTAAAGTCTTTTAGTGGGTAATAACTTCTTCATTCTTCTGCATTGTTCAGAGTTAATCTGAACCCTTTTCCCAGTCACTGTCAGGTACTTCACTCTCTAAAAATACTGTCTCATGCACCCCAACGTGGATAATGATGTTTCAATACATCGACACTGATATTTTCCACCTTTTTTTTTTTTTAATGAGGTGGATGTGATTTTCTAGAGGGTTTTTATTTTTTAATAAACTTTTTTTCAGTGTAATTATATTTCCACTATTTTACATCTATGAATCTGTGTCTATAGTCCCTGAATCATTAGTATCTAGTGTTATAAATGTTAAAAAACTTAGCTATTTCTTCTAAAATAACCATGAACCCCTGCCCCCTATCCTCCTGGGAAAAAAACCCCAACAAATAATCAAAGCAAAACATGGGGAAAAATTGGTGGACGGAATCAGCTGTTTTATGAGCAGAGGTAAAAAAAGATATTTTGCATGTTTCTGAGTTGTTTTTCTGGATGAGCTTAATAGCTTGAGACACCAGAATGTTCAGTATGGAGTCACTCTGAAGGGTGCCATCCAAAAATCCCAGTCGTTCCCACAGCCCAAGCAGTAGTCAGCTGTTCCCACAGGGTGTGTTAGCAAAATCCTTCCACGTCAGCAAAGTCTTTAGATCGAATTTCACTTCTCCAAAAGTTATCTGACACCACTGCTGAATAAAAGCTTACATAACTGAGGGTGAATTTGCACTTACGGGGCTGTAATTTGATCTTTTGCGAAAGTACATAAAACCTCAATCCACAAAATCAAAAGCATAATGAAAAAATAGAAGTATTTGAAAGGAGAACATCTTTTTGTGGCCTTCCTCTATCAAAATAAAACTAAATCTTAATCAGTCATAGAAAGATTCGTAGCATAGGTAAGCACCCAGGACATCAGTTGGTGCATTCTCATGAACATGTGCTAGTTCACGTGAGCTGGTGGGAGGAAGTGAAGGTACTTGGGTTATCTCAGAAAAAAAAGTTCTGGAAATAGACAATGACATGTTAATTTCTGAAAGGAGTTGAAAGGTGATAATTTGCTACTTTTGTAATTTACTTCATCTGCTTAGATATCTTTTGTTCAAACTCTGCTTCTGGCCGTATTGTATGTGTCCCAAAGTTATTTTCCTATAACACAAGTTAAGAATGCTGTGTTCCTTTAACCCTTAAAACAGTTTCTTTTTTGCTGTAATAAAAGCTTTTATTTTGCATTGATAAGAATAATAATTATCTACACCACAAATCATCCAAATCTAGCTGATCCCACTGTTTGAAATTATATTAGAGGCTTGATAGTGTTATACTACTGTCACTGGAGCTGTGACTTTGACATGATAGGTAGCCTTACCTGTTCAATTATTCCCACACAGATTGATCCTAAAAACCAGTTTAAACAGTAAATAAAATTAAAATATCATAGCAGTATGTTGATTTACATATATGTCCTTTTTATATAAATCAGGTTTTCTTATTAGAGTAACCCTGTGCAACTGAGTTGGTTAAGTATGCAGCAGAGAGGAAGCAAAACGTTTATGAAATGTATCAATTTAAGGTATTCTTCTCCCTAATAATAAAGTTTTGTGTTCCATAGTAATAACTGTTCCTCTTTGGACAGTGGGACAAATCAGCGGCAACTGCCTTGAGTAGCCAAATCCAGCTACTGGTGATGAACAATATCAGAGCATGTTTCTTGCTCTTCAGAGGTACTGTGGATCCCTTTATGGTCTCTTCTGGAAACACCTAATCCGTCTATCAAACACAAAACAAAGCAGCTATGTGTGCAATTCTGTGTGTAAAAATCCTGTTCTTTTTGAACCCGATAATGTAAGTATTTTAAAGAGAATAATTAAAAGAGAAGCAGCTCACAGTAGAACTAGAATTATTATTTCCTCATCATCCCCACTCCTTTTTTTTAACCAAACAAAAAACCCGACATTCTGCCAAAATGCTTGTACAAATGCTTATTTCCTTTTTATTTCTCTGATGCTATGTTTGCACTGTTAGCCAGAATTCTGATTGTGGCAAATTAGATGCTGGTGGTGATACCTTACATGATGAAATTACGGAGAAAGCAGTATTTTTGCATGATCTTTATAATTTAGAAAACATACACTGACTTATGTTTTATCTCACTGTCCTTTGAAGGTTAATATTGGTCTTTAAAATTTTGAATCCTTTCATTATTGTACTAATTACAAGTTTTCATTAACAACACTGCTTTATAAAGAATGTCATCAAAGTAAAGCATGTATCAAACCTGTTGTTGGACTTTTTCATAATTTATCTTCAGCTGAGTAAATTGAATGAAGTAATTGTTAAATTTATTCGTTTATCAGAATTTATGCACAAATGAGTTATGCTGCTTGTTAATTTTTTTTCTAGTGTAAATCAAAGTAAGTCCATCAAATTAAATGGAACTATAGTCAAGCTGAAGACTTGTTAATTTATCTTCGCCATCCTGTACAAAATATATATTGCCTCCTGGATGCTCAGATAATAATAAAAAAATTGCTACAAATATTAACTAAAAGTTATAACACACTACTAGACAAACTCTGGTTGATGTCTAATACACTGCAGAACAAAATATGAATTTGTCTTGTAAATGAATTTCCATTCTGACGTCATGAGTTGTGGGGAAAATTTTGTCCCTTTGTAAATTTGCCATGCCTTATATCACATTGTATTTTTTACAGTTGCTCGGTTTTAATTTTCAGTTTAAGAATCACTTACTGTAAGAAACTGAGCATTTGGTAGACTTTGGGTCTGGACATCTTAGGTTTGAAGCAAACCTAAAACTTTATGTATTTCATAGTATGTGCAATGGACTGCCTTTGTTTTAAATGCCTCTGTTCCAGAACAACTGTTCAAGAATGATTATTTTATACTATAATTACTCTTTGAAAATATCGAGCACTGAAGATGAAAATCTGAACAACCATTGTTAGAGCAGTAATGACTCCTTGAATTTGAAAAGAGAACACCCAACCCTGAAATGTTACATGTGTGAGTGGTGTCCATTTCTGTATTGTGCCGTTGTTCTGAAACTTTGTGATGGCAAGAGAAATGTCACTCTTGTTTACAGTTTCTATTGCAAATATTCAAACAGAAGAATTCAACCAACGTGCTTATCTCTCATTTGCAAGCTGCTTTCCTTGCTTTTTCAGGTGCCAAAAATTCCAATTGCCTAATATCCTACAGTGAAAATCTTCAATTTCCCCTGGCAACTTTTATGAAAGAGCAAACATTATCAATTATAAAAACGTTATAGTAGATCTAAAGTTGAACTGTCTAAAACCAACTGAATAAAAGCTTAGGATTTGGCTGCTGGTTTGATTATTCATGCTCAAACTCGTTTAAGGATGAATCCTCTTTTGTTTAGCAGATCTGAGACTGCTGTGAAGTTTTTCCAGAGTTGGTAGAATTCAGAAGTCTCAGTTGCATTGAGGATGCTTCACACTGGCCAACACAGGCTTGGCTGTAAATTATTCTCTTTAGGAAAATCAACAACAGAGCCCATTGCAGGGTTATTTGCTTCAGGTATGTTAGAAATGAGAATGTTTACCAAATTTCTCACTCTAATAATAACATAGAGTACATTTGCAAAGAGAAAGATAGAAACTATGTATGGAAACTGTGTTTCTTTCTTGGTTGGTTGGTTGCTGTTATATCTAGGTTGCTTGCATAGGCAATTTTTCTCCAGTGACTGTGCTCATCAGTTTTCTGTGCACACAGAAGTTCAATTCTGAGTCTCTTATAAGCTTTTTGAACTAAATAGAAATTGGATTTTCTTACTGACCCAGCAGAAATGTTTCCATCATCAAATGTGCAACATCTGATTGCACAAAAGCTCTTTGTACTGCACCATTCATGTGCTTAAAACACATAATTTTATTTTATTTCCTGTTACTTTGTCTCACTTTGATTTTCAAATTACTTTTTAAATGCATGAAATTTGGACATATGATGGCACTGTTGTGTAAATACTAAACTCTATTTAGTGATTACATGCCCCTTGCAGTGTATGGTTTTGTTGTTCAGAAAAAAAAACCCAAACAAAAGCCCTAAGAAAAGTAGTCTTTACAGTTTTGTAAAAAAAATTCTCAACAGGTATCTGTTTTCACCCAATCGATGATTTTCAACCTCATTTATTGACAAATGTCTTGATCTCTTTAATTTTGAGTGATTTAAGGCTTTTTTTTTCTTCTGTTTTTTGAAAATGTAGGATGAAGTGTGTTTGTTTGTTTGTTTCTTGTTTTGATTGTTTACTATCAGCATACTTACGTCTGTCAACTCATGGAGGGTGATTCCAAAGGCAAAGTTCCTATACAGTTTTCCCAGCAGAACTCAGTATGCACAACCCAGTGAGATTTTGTAGCCCCTGGGGCCCAACAAAAACAACTTTCCGTCTAGCTGAAGAATGATAATAGAGGTATACAGTGCAGGAAGCAGTGTAAATAGAGGCAGCAGATAGAGGGCTTCCTGCCTCCCATACCGGAGCAATAAATGGGACACCAAAGTTCAGGGGATCTGGGAAAGTCAAGTAAAAGGAAGCTGTGTCCTTTCATTTTCTAGCCAGCTGAAGCTGGTAAAGTCTGAGCGGATTGTTTTTGTTTCAAAATTTTTATTAGAAAATAAAATCCAGCTTAAAAGCAAGTTTTGGGATTCATAATTCTCAGAAACTTTTGCTCTGTTCTTTGAGTCAGTTCACATGACACTGCTGTGTCAACAGCAGTAACAAACACAGATGACTCAGTTTGCAGTATTTTGTGTTTGTTTCCCCCCAGGAAAACAACAGGCAAGTATAAATAGTGTTTCTGTCACATTTAGTTGACTATTAATAGCATGCAAACTTTTTTTTCATTATTATAACTTTTTACCTATGCAATACTTGTTGCCCTCTAGAAGCTTAGCCTGGTGTTTATATCTGTAATCATTAGAGTGGCATTTTCTGGCCAATAGGTGTTTTTTCTGGTGTTTAATTGCTTGTCTGGAAGGTGACATAAACAATTAGTCTCATAAAATTATTATGGAATTACAGAATGAGACAACAATGAGCAACAACTTCTGAGGAAGCAGTTAGACTTACAGAGGACTACAAAGTGAACAGGAGTCAGCAATCTTGTGATTTTAAAAGATCCAGAGAACAGGAAGCATAAGTAGAAAAATGGTTCTTGAGTGAAGTGATCTTTCTACCCTTCTAAGCTGAGATACTGCATTCATTTTTAAGTGCTGTGGCTGAAGAAATGGAGACTGGCTGCAGAGAATCCAGGCAAAAGTCACAAAAGTCACAAAAGTGGTCACAGAGGTAGAAAACTTCACATTTGAGTGCAATACAAACATTTTTCAGTTGTTTGGTGAAGACTAACAGAAAAATATAAATAAATGGATTCTGAAGAAAGGAAAAGCTCTACGTGATTTGATTTCTGTTTCTGTGGTGGGTAATAAAGCAACTGGAAGCATGGCAGGCACACCTCTCTTCTCACTTTCATTTTTTGATTATTACTGTATTCAGTCAGCACCACCTGTTTGACCTTCCAGCTCTGGTTGCAACCAGAAGTGACAGAAATAGCTGTAGGTGTGTGATTCTCTGAGAAAATGACATGAAATGGAGGGGAAATTGCATAACATCCTTTAAACATCTGTGTCAAAAATTCTGAATGACGAATGAGGACTGATGATTTTCAGAAACTGTTGTGATGGAAGAAAAACAGTCTTCAGTGCACAGTCCATTCAAACATGTGCTTTTGCTGATCACTTTTTTCCTGCATCTGAGTGGAAGAAAGCAAAGACAACACATCTCAAGTTCAACTCCATCAAGGATAGAAATTCTTTCTGTATTTAAATACATTTTCCATTTTCTTCCATTTTCAGTTTTAGTTGTCTTTAGGTTATCATGACCTTTATTATAGGAGCAATGTAACAGAGATTTGCTTTAATCTGTACTCCCTCTAATATTTTTATTACAACAATGACTTCTACTTTGGATAGGAAATTCCCACCCTATTAAAAAAACCCACAAAATCAACAAAACCAGCCAAAACATCTGTTGGTATATGACACTGCTTCTTTGCTAGAGAATTTTATTTTGTCATCTCTGTTGCACTACTTTTCCCATGTTTCAGTGTAGCGTTGGATTTGCGTATGTGTATTGTAGACACATTGTGGCCTTTATTTCAAGACCTTGTCTAAGCAGGGTGAACTAGGTTTGTTTCTCAGATATGTTCTGGTAACCTTCCTAAATGTATTTCATTTGACATGAAGCTCCTATGAAGTGGAATGAAGATTATTGTTGTCTTGATGTTTTCTTTTTACTGGGCACCTTTTTTTCCCAATATGCTTCAAATTTTGAAATTTTCCTAGGTGGAAAGAAACTATTTTAGTCTTCTATTTAGTATTCTCTTTGGAGTATATGTTCTTATTACTCAGATGATATAGTTAGTCCTTGCACTTTAACAACACAGTCATCTAGGTTTTAAGAGTTGTTTTTCTTACTTCTCTGCTTCTGCTTCAATAAAAAAGCAATTTGGTTGTGCCAGAAGTGAAGAGTTAACACTTCATTAGTTACCTCTTCATTAAGAGAGTTAACCTATTCATGTGTGAAGAGTTAACACAAGTGAACTTTTCTAAGGCTTCCCAGACATGTCATGTCAAGAGATCCACTGTAGAATATGTAGTACTTACACTTGTTTCCTTGTATTGTGTCTGGTCTCCAAATAAGGCTTAAAAGTCAGATTTGCTGTATTTCTTTCCATTCAGGTTGTACTCTTTGATAATCATTCTTAAATGCTTGGAAATGTAACTTTATCTCTCCATGATGTTTTTCTACTTACATGGTGAAAAAGAACACTAATGAGTTTCCTGTAGCTGCTGGAGATCACAAAACTTAACACTGGATACAAAATGCCCAAATAATCTTGACAAAGTAGCCTCTATCTCTTAAAACCCCTGTGTTTCAAAAAAACCACTGCAGTGAAAATTATGATGCCTTAGCCAAACAGATAGAATAAAAGGTCCTTTTTACGACTTCCTAAAGAGGATGAGTTACCATACCAGTAAGGAACTACTCAGTTCATTAAAAAATCAGAAGAGAAATAAACCTGTAAGTATCAAATTATTAAATCTTCCCCTAACTAAATATTATCTTTCTATTTAGAACCATCACACTGTACTATAACTGAAATGTATGCTTTTATTTTCAGCCTGGTTTCCCAAGAAAAAACAATGCTTGTGGGAATGAACTCTGTGGTTTTGGTTCCTCAGGATGAGTTTTAAATATGTTAGCCAATCATTTCTGCTTTAGAATCAGTAGAAACAATCTAAACTCCTTAGTTAATGTTTGTAAAAATACATCCCTGTATAAATTTACAGAAGTAATAATTTTAACCTTTTCTAAAGCCTTTCTGTAAAGGAAGTCTTCAATTTTTCCAGTGTCAGAGCTGTTACTAAGTATGAGTTCTCTCAGATTCATGCTTTACCTTTCCTGTTTGCACTGTTAGGTTCATGATTCCATAGATAGGAATGACTGCAAAGGTCTAAGGTGGGTTGAGATTTTCAAGTGTAGGGGTTTATTCTGTCATTACTATATTTCATCAATATTTTAGGAAATGCAAATAAGAACAATAGGATTTAACATTTACTTGGCTCTGACTGCTAGGAGAGAGTAAATTCTGGGAATTATTCCCAGCAGATTCAGGTACTTAATATGCCTCATTTCAATCTTCTGAGTAAATTTGTCATCTTTTTATATCAGATCAATACCCATAATTTTACTCTGTATTTGTGAAGTTAGTTCTAAGACATGCCTCCTTGTCCTAACTTTTTGTTAGAAGCACTAAAAAGACTTTTTTTTATAAAAGTTTTTTTAATTATTTTTATCCCTATTGTATTTACACATTTTTTGCTAAGTGTTATTTTTCTGGTTTAATGTAATGTAAAGAATTGAACAGAAATCTGATTCATATTGCAATTTTCAATTTCAAAAGTGTATTTGAACAAGTTTTGTAATGAAAAAGATAAAAGAAAAAAAACCCAACAAGCCATATTAATACACTGCTTAGTAGTAGTCTTGCCCGTTGTGGTAAAGGAATATATGTACTGCTTATTTTCCCATTAATATTAGAAGAACGCCGTGGATGATGAACAGAATTTATAAATTTTGATGGAGCGGCTGCTGCTTGAATAAGAATTAGGGTTAGTTGCAGCAGAGGACAACTGACTAACATCTTGATACTGTATGTGATCTTTTTGCAAAGTGATCTTGGAAGGTGAATAATGTCACTTCACTAAAGGAAATTCATTAAAGGCAGAACAGATCCAGATCTATGATCTGACAAGTTCATGGTGGTTTGGGGATTTAATGTGTAAGGGACACAGAACAAAGGATTATGAAAACAGCAATGAAAAAAGTGAAAGAAACAATGTTCTGTTGGAGATGCAGTCTGATAAATCGCGTAGATGTGTAAGTATCACTGTTCCATTTTGAGAGCTAAAGAAGACTGGATTTTTTCATTTAAAATATATATTTCTTTAAAATTTACCTAAAACAATTTCCTTTCTATGCAAAGAGTTGGATTTTTTTTAAAATTTATGTCCAGAGCATGGTCCAGAGGTTTGATAGCTTTCATTCACAGCACTACTGTCTTTGGAAAGCATATCCAAGTCTGTAATTGGAAGGCTGGTTGTTTTGTCCAAGCATGAGACTTTCTTTGTTTTGTTCTGGTCATGTTCCCCACCTCTGTATTCTTCCATACTTTGGGAATATTTTTATTGGCAGTGCACACTCAGGGTTTGTTTCTTTTTTTCTTATTGTTCATGTTCTATTATTCACCAGTTTCTCAATGCATGACATTTTTGCACTTCACAGAATCACAGAATCATCAAGGTTGGAAGAGACCTTCAAGATCATCTAGTCCAATTGTCAACCCATCATCATCTTTATCACCCCTACACCACACTCACAAATGACATATAAAGATGCCTCTTCAACATCTTTTATAATATAATTATGTTGAATAATATTTGTTTGACTCATATTTTCAAATACTATACTATATGCTAAAATAGAACACATTTGGTAAAAAAACAAAAACGAAAAACGAAAGACCAACAAAGAACCAAACCCCTCCGATTTTTCTTTCCTAAGTAAAACACAGAATCATAGAATCATAGAATTAACTGGGTTGGAAGAGATCTCTGAGATCATCAGGTCCAACCCTTGATCCACTACCACTGTGATTCCTAGATCATGGCACTCAGTGCCACATCCAGCCTCATCCTAAAAACCTCCAGGGACGGTGAATCCACCACCTCTCTGGTCAGGCCATTCCAATGCCTGATCACTTTCTCTGTAAAGAACTTCCTTCTAGTATCTACTGCTGATTGCCTGGGAGAAGAGACTGACCTCCACCTGGCTACAACCTCCTCTCAGGTAGTTGTAGACAGTGATGAGGTCACCCCTGAGCCTCCTTTTCTCCAGACTAAACAACCCTAACTCCCTCAGCCTCTCCTCACAGGACTTGTGCTCAAGTCCCTTCACCAGCATTGTTACCCTTCTCTGGACCTGCTCCAGCACCTCAATGTCCTTCCTGAACTGAGGGGCCCAGAACTGAACACAATACTCCATGTGTGGCCTCACCAGTGCTGAGTACAGGGGAAGGATCACTTCCCTTGTCCTGCTGGCCACACTGTTCCTGATGCAGGCCAGGATGCCATTGGCCTTCTTGGTCACCTGGGCACACTGCTGGCTCATGTTCAGCCTCCTGTTAATCAGCACCCCTAGATTCCTTTCTGCCTGGCTGCTCTCCAGCCACTCTGTGCCCAGCCTGTAGTACTGCAGGGGGTTGTTGTGGCCAAAGGGCAGAACCCCCACTTGGCCTTGTTGAACTTCATCCCATTGGAATCAGCCCAACTGGTCCCCTGGCGGACACCACCAGTGACCGGCTGCCAGTTGGATGCAGCCCCGTTCACCAACACTCTCTGGGCCCGGCCCNCTCCCCAGTGAGCCAGGACTGTTGGTAAATGATGGAGAGCGGCTTGGCAAGCTCTTCTGCCAGCTCCCTCATCACACTAGGATGAATCCCATCTGGTCCCAAGGACTTCTGTGGATCCAGGTGGCTCAGTAAGTCACTGACTATTTCCTCCTGGAACACAGAGGGGTTATTTGACTTCCTGTCCCTGTCTACCAGCTCCAGAGGCCAGTTGTCCTGAGGGCCACCTGTCCTACTGGTGAAAACCGAGACAAAGTAGGTATTAAGTACCTCAGACTTCTCCTCATCCCTGTTAACTCTGTTTTTCCCCAAGTCCAACAAGAAATGGAGGTTTTCCTTGCCACTCCTTTTGTTATTAATGTATTTATAGAAGTGCTTTTTGTTATCCCTAACAGAAGTAGACAAATTGACTTCAAATTGCGCTTTTGTCTCTCTAATTTTCTTTCTGCATGATGTAGTTATATGCCTAAACTCGTCCTGGGTAGCCAGACCTATTTTCCACAGTCGGTAAGCTCTCTTTTTATCCCTGATTTCCTTCAGAATCTCTCTGTTCAACCAAGCTGGTTGTCTTCCCTGCTGGCTTGCCTTTCAGCACACTGGTACAGTCTGTTCCTCTGCAGTCAAAACCTCCTTCTTGAAGCATGTCCAGCCCTGCTGGACACCCTTGTTTTCAAGGGTTTTTTTTGCAGCATATGCTCTGGACCAGTCTTCTGAACAGGCTGAAATCTGCCCTCCAGAAGTCCAGTGTAGAGGTTTTATTGAAGGCTCTCCTTGCATCCCTGAGTATTGCAAATTCTATTATTTCATGGTCACTGTGCCCCAGGCGGCCTCCAACCACTCCATTTCCCACCAGCCCCTCTCTGTTTGTAAACAGTAGGTCTAGCGGGGCCTTGCCCCTGGTAGGTTCATTTACCAGCTGGAGCAGGAAATTATGCTCTACACACTCCAGGAATCTCCTAGACTGCCTCTTCTCTGCTGATGCTCATGCATTGCAGAGTGTAAACTACTGGAAACACATTTAAACACATTTTCAGATTAGTCCTTTCCTAATAAGCAAAACTAACAGACGACTTTAAGTACCTTAATTCAATGTCCCTAAACCAGGGTCCCTAGCTCAAAAGAATTCTCATATACCTGCCTACTTTTGTCACTGATGATGACTCCCTTGTCCTCATTTATACATTTTGTTATGCACCTACCTAGATTAGGGGCTAGGGTCTTGCTCTAGAGTTTTCTGTAGTCTGCTAAAGACAACTAAAGAGAATGCTGTATGGTTTCAATTCAGTGGTTTCTTGAGAAGCAAAAGTACAAGTACATGCTGGATACCCATACAACATTGGCCAATTCTCAGGGTTATGTGCTGGGAAGAAGATTCATGCTTAGTTTTCTGCTTTGGATGCTTTGATAAATATCCATTTTTAAATAAGCTGATAATGACATTTTTGTGACTAACGTTGACTGAAAATTTTTATCTTAATTTAGTTTAAGTCAATTTTTCAGTTGACCTTCATATGTCAAAATATTGTATTTCACTTTGGTGCATTAACAAATTCTGTCCTTAACAGGTCCTGTAACTATTTATGCAAATATCTTAATCAAAAAATAAACTTTGTTAGTAAAATTTTAGCTCAAGAATCACATTAGAATTTTAACCATTATTTGCTACAGCCATGAATAGCAAGTAGTTTTAGTTACACAGTAAGTTGGAATATCTAACTACTGTCTTAATTAATGATCGTGTTTTGTTGGAGTTACTTGATATATGACATTCCTCCAAAAAAAGTCTGTTTGATTTTATTCTGTTCAGTTGTTTGGCCTTCTGCTCCAAGATGGTTAGCTGTATTCTTAAATTCAAAGTAATTGCTGCATAAAAAATTTAAACCACAAGGAGTCAATATGTTTTGTTGTGTATTTGTGGTCACTTTCAAAATAATTTCTTGCAAAAGCATAGCCATAATGAAATCTCGGCAACTGTGTAATAATGACTTTTCAGTAAAAAAATTCTGAATAGATCTAAGCATAAAGATTACTTCCAGCAAAGATTTACTTATTAAAAGTTAAGGTAGGAGACAATATTTCTAGTTTCCATCTTCTTTTTTTTTTTTTTTTTTTTTTTTTTTTTTTTTTTTTTTTTTTTTTTTTTTTTTTTTTTGAGTTTTGTTTGTTTGTTTAGATTTAATATGTTCTCTGGCCAAGAAAGAATGGTATAATTTTACAGACTGGAGGAAATTTATTTTAGCATAGAAGAGCCAGAATGCCTACTGCACATGCTCTGAGTTCCATTTTTGTCTTCCTCTGAGTGCTTAATGAGACAGCAGGAGGTAGACTTTCTGACGATATTTCCAACTGACAGTGTATTCAACACTAACAGGAGAGTCTGTGTTTGTACTCATAAGCAAAATCAATGTTTGTTTGTTGTGGTACTTATCTAGTCTTGTCCCTAAGCACTTGAAAAGTGGGGGTGAGTATGTAGCTTCTGTTTGTTTTCTGTGTTGGCTTTTTGCAGAGTGATAGAAAAGTAAGCCGGGAAAAAACCTTAGGAGGTGATGGAGTTCCTTGCAAATGGCAGGATTAAGTATATTTAGATTGTACCACAGTGGGTATAATCTCTTCCTAAAATCCTCAAAAATGAGATTTTACAGTGCCTTCAGAATACCTATTGGTATGTTTCAGGGAAGGAACAAATGTCCAAGCTAACACAAGTCATTTTTACTACAAGTTATGCTGATTCCTTCTCATTCTGCTTCCAGACACTTGGAAAACAATTGATTGTCCCTCTCTTAATGGCAGCACTTAGTTATTAGAAGATTGTTATCAATGTCCTTCCTTCCTCAGTCTTCTCTATTCTAGACTAAACAAAGTCCTTCAATGTCCTTAGGAGGTTACTTTTCTAAAACCCTAATTATTCTTGCAACAACCACTACAGAATCTTTCCAATTCGACTTCTCTCTTCTAACATCCCAAAGCTGGATTAAAAACCTCAGTTGCTCTCTATAGCTTTATGACTTTACTACCAACTCCCCATTTTATTTTTGTCCTTTTTGTTTCTTCTTCAGTTTTAAATAAATGGAATTACTTAATTTGAAACTGTAAATTTTGTATTCTAAAACATTAGCAGTATTCAATCACATCTTTAAAGACTCTAAACTTGCTCTTCACAGTGTTTTGTTTCCTTTTGTTTAGTATTTTCTTGGCTTTAGTAGAACTGGAGTTGTAACTGAATGACTAATAATTTTAAGACAAAATGTCCACCAGTCTATGTGCATTTCTTTAGTGAAGGAAGAAAAGACAGTGAGTCACAGTTATATTATCTTCAGTAAGCTGAACCTGGTGGAAGTTAAAGCAGCTGATAAACTTTATATGATGTCTTTGGAGAGTCAGAGAGCAAAGATCTGTTTTGTAATTTTATTTTTTTGCTTCTAGTGTGTTAATACTCCTTAACTCATCCCATATTGAGTACTAAGAAGCTTCTCGAGAAATGAAAAATGTAGTCCACAACATGAATATCTTATTTGCATAAATTTATGAGACATATTACCAGTTTGAAAGCATAAATTTAAATAATTAGAACATTTAAGTAAAAAGTTTGACTTGGAAGACATATTTTCATCCTTGTTTGACAGCGTAAGGCTGTGTGGTTTGGGAGTTTTGTTGTTTGGTAAATACTTTTCTTGCTTTCAAAAAGTTTAAGATTTGAACACTTATCTTTCAGAAAATTGCTAACTTCACCTTTGTTTTCTGTTTTGAATTTTCTACTCTTAATACTCATGGTACAAAAGCCTAAATCACGAGACTACCCTGTTATACAAATTCTGCCATCTAAATATAAAATCAAGTCTTATTTCATTAACCTAAATTCAGAAATAATACTGAAATAATTTTCTCATGATCAGATCTCTCAGATTGATGAAGTAGCATCATATTTACATGAGACATATGTCAGTTGATTTCTCCAGTAGAGCTTTGTGGCATTTTATTTTCCTAAAATGTTACCTTATGGTAACATAAGTCAAGATCTACTGAATGCATATCCTGTTTCTTATTGGTATGTTTTCCATTATATTAATATTTCATATTTGGATTAATTGATTGTACTTAATGTTAGGTATTTTTTACTTAATGTTAGGTACTTTGTGCTCAGCTCTGTGTGGGAGTTAGTCTCTCCAGGCTACACTTATCGTCAGTGAAAAGAGTGAAGTGTTTGGCTGAGTTGACCTGATTTGTTTAATCCTAAAGCAAATGTCCAAATGGGTTAGACAACCAAACCTTTGCACTGTCCATTTTTAAAAACTGAGTTGAACCCTAACCATTTTTTTTTTAATAAGTTTTTTTTTTTTTTTTTAGTCTCTGGTATTACATCACTTCAATAAATAGCTTACCTGTTGCACAATCAGTGTATGCATGTTCAGATTTCTCATTACAGGGGAAAAAAAGAGCATAAGCCGTATTCTAAAACCTAGTCCAGAGAAGGATTGTCATATATCTGTCAAAGAGAAGGAACTTTCCTTTGCATTTTGACCTTGTCTTCCTCAGGGAAAGAAATATTCAAATTTGCAGCTGTACTGATTAATCAAATTATTCCATGTGAACCCCTATTTAACCTCAAAGAATCTGAAGTGCTTTAAGAGAGTGCTGACACAAGCTGATGATAGTTTCTGCATATGTTATCCAAGTAATTTTACAGAGACCTACCACTGAGACCATTTTTCTCAGCTTGCATGCAACACGTGACAAATGTTTTTCAGAGGCAAGATACTTGATAACAATTATTCTACTCCTATCTAAAAAGAAATTATGTTTGTTTAATGTGATTGGACTGCAGGATCGGTTGTCCAAGCTGATTTCTTGAAGCAGTCTTCCTGACTGGCCCAATTGCTTCCCTGTATAGAGTAGCTACTCTTGCTCTTTTACACTGGTCAAAGAACATATGTTGACTGACCCTCTTTTTTCTCTTCTTATTTAAGTTTTTTACAAGTATAATATTTGGAATGCTAAGAATAGAATGAAGTCTGGAGGGTACCTATTAGTGACTCTTTTCTATGCGTAAAATTTGTAGAAAAACATAGTCTTACCTTAAGCTTGACAAGTATAGCTTTTTACTGGGTGCACTCTACAGTGACCTCCAGGAAGAAAAAGATATCTTGGATTTCCAAGATGTTGCAAAAGCCCTGTACCCTTCAGGGTTATATTTCGAAATATGTGACATCAGAAGATCTTTTAAGTATATTGCATGTAGCAATTCTTCCTTAAAAAAGCTATTTTAAAGATATCATACCTATTTTAATCTTTTTGTACATCTTCAGTGGGAAAAAATAGCATATACACATTGTGGAAAAAATCTTTTTAAAGTTGTCTTCTATTTTACCAACAAAATCAATATCAGAACAAACGAGATCCTGGAATTGATAAATTAATCAAACATAACACTAGTGTGAGAAGACAAGTGTTCTAGTCATAAATTGGAAAATTCCCTGCAATTCCTGTAGAATGATTTAGTTTTTCCTCGAACTTGTGCAATTTAGAAAGTTTCTAATGATATTTTACCTTCTTGAAAAAGTTTCTAGGGAAAGGAATTCAAGTTATTAACTTGCAAACAATAAAGCATGTAAACATTCATATTAATTTCCAAAAGCCATAGTGTTCCAGGAACTGCTAAATCAGTCTTATTCGTACATTAAACAGGTGTTCTGCTTTTGGCTACTTAAAGCAAAACTGCCCAGTTTTATCAACTGCAAAATGAAGTTGTATAATTTTTTTTATTACCTAGCAATTACTCTTTATGGCCAGGGGTGGTTCCTTGTGACACAAGTCCACTACGTGGAGGATGTTGTTCAGATTTATTTCTGAGGAGATTCTGATTATTTTGCTCAGAAGAGAGACCAAGCCATCACACTAAAACTTTTTGGGGACCATGAGAATAGAAGAAGTATGGAAATGATATGAAGAAAATCCCTTGGTTTCTAAAGGTGCCAATGATCTTATGTGAATAATGAAACTCTCAAGAACAGAAAATGGAATTCTACCTGCCCAGGAAACATTCTAACAATAAAACTAAAGTCTTATTCGTTGTCTTACTTTCACAATGTTTAAGAAATCTCCCTTGCAAAATAAAGGGAGATTTGCTTTCAGTCTAAGACATACACCCACTAAGTGAAAGAAAATCCAAATGTTACCACTGAGTCAGCAGAGGATGCTGTTTCAAGTATCCCTGGCAGTAGAATATGTTGATTTCAGTTCAATCTTTTCACTTGCGGTGGATTTTTGCATTTCATTAAGTTAGATAGCAAACAAATAAAAATGACTCTTTACTTTGTATGTGGAGCCCTGGAGTCTACTCCTGGTCTACTGGCTGTTTGGCAGTTTAGGCAGGACAAAACAGAATCTTGAAGGAAAACTTGTCTCCTAAAAACAGACTAAATGCCTCGTGACATGATGACTAGGGAACTCTCCTGACACATTGAAAATGTAGGTTCTAGGACAATTGATATGAACACAAATAACTAAACCTGCTCCTTGGTGAGCCTCTCTCTGCTTAAGAGCAAAGCAGCTAAAATTGGTAGTCATTTTAATCTGTAGTTATTGTCTGCTGTGGTGTGAATTGCCAGTAAGGTTTGGTTTACAACACAGGAAGTGGGATAAGTAACAGTATTCAGTGCTTTTTCTTTCTTTGTTTTTGCTTTTAGACTGATGGTTCTGCTAAGGTTGTGATTTGTTCACTGCAGAGAGATAAAAAGATTAAAGTAGCGAGTGGGGTTGGGGATCTATATCAATGCAGAATCAATAAAAATCACTATAAAATCAAAATTCATTGGACTGAAAATTGAGCATTTTATCAAATTTTAGCAATTGCCTCTTGTAAACAGTTTTCCTATCCTGATTATCTAAAATGCTGTAAAATGACCCTTGCCACCATATGAAATTAGTTTGACATACTGTGTTGAATCACTATAATACTCTAATGCAGCTCAGATCTATCTTTGATAAAACACTACTATTATCCTCCTGTCCAGCAGCACAAATGGTTGGAGTGGGTAGCATGAGAGCAAGAATAACTCTTGACCCTACAGATGGATTCACAAGTGTGGACCTTTGAGAAAACTGCTAACTTGGGTTGGTTTTAAGCTTCACCAGAGCAGATCCTACTGCATACTTGAGGCTACAGCACACAAAGGGCTTGCAAATCCCTTTGCGTATAGGCAGAATTTGAGTAAACCATAAATATTTCTATATTTTTATTTATTCTTTGGATTTTTACAGCTCTGCTTCATTATAAAAAATCAGTTTGTTTGAATCACTACCCACAGAAGCCTATCTTCTTTCAAGAGATTTAGCATGTCTCCTAATCTAAAATGGTTTTGACAGTCAGAATCCTATGCTGTTTGAGTGCGCTTGCAGGTAAAGGATTTTCACAGCTTCATATTCTTCTATAATAAGGCTATTAGATGAATTACTTTGCTTAGTGCTAGAATTTTAAATATTTCTACACCTATTGTGCACATGAAGCCTTTTTTTGATTATGGAAGGTAGCCATAAGGAGCTCTCCTTTTCTCTTACCCTCTCTTTTCTCTCGCTCCTCACTTTACATATATTTTGTATATGACTATTTGGCAAAATGCATCTGAAAACATCAGTGGAAAAAAGTAGTAGTGTTTCAGTCAACGTGCCTTATAGAGCAGGAAGACTTGTCTTTCCCATTGTTCTGCAACTACAGACAAGCAACACAGAGCTTCAGCTAAAACCTGTGTCTCATATTCTTCCAGTTCTACATTCAATGCAAGGAGTTTTGTTAATTTATATTATGTATAGAGACATGCCTTTATTCTTATTCTCCTATCCATATATTGTGTATTGTATTCTGCACATTAATTCTCCCGATAGCCCTCATCGTTTTCAGTGCTCCTAAGGACTTTAAAACAACAAAACCAACAGCAAACCTCAACAAAACAAAAAGTTTTAGAAAGAGAGGTGTATCTCTTATGTGAGTTGTACAACACAAGCTGTTTATCAAACTATGAATTAAACGTAAGTGTGGTCTAGATCCTAATTAGACTGTTCCCTATATGCTTCTTGTCTAGAGAATGAGCAACAGAATCAGTACAATAGCTTGAGAAGTTTTTGGTTTTATACTACATTTGGTTTACAAATCTTTCCACTTTTTAGCATGCCACTGAATTTTGACACAACTTAATTGTGCTGAAGGGAAAGTGAACGTTGTAATGCACAAAAGGGGGGCTTACAGCCAACTCAGGTATTTGACTGCTATGCTTGTATTACCGGTTTGATGAAAATGATTGACAATATTTCCTTTTTAAATGACAAGAGTATTTTACAGTTCGCAGACCAGTCATATGACAGGGACGCTTTTTATCTGACAGGTCTCTAGGTACAAGTGTTCTGTCACCCAATGTCACAAGCAGGTGAGCGCTGGAGTGTATAGATGATCTGCAGTCTTTGATGCATAAGGACTTGCTGATGTGACTACTTAGAAGCCTTAAAAAATTAGAAGCACGATACTCTATAGAAAATTGTACCAGAGTTTTCTGTTTCATATGTGGCCCAGGCTCTGGGCCTAAAAGTGCACTTGCAAATGTGGCTCAAGGTATCCTATTACTTTTTTTGTTCTTGTCAGTCTTGTCTTGTCTGACACAAAAATGGAGAGTAAGCTGTAGATGCTGATAATGGACAGTATGTAGGGTAAGCAGTGTAAGAGGAGTGAGCTCAGCTCTGAATGGCCTACATTGTGTCAGGAACTGCTGTCTCCAGTAGCTGAGGAACTTAGTCTCATTCATTGCTGCTCATAACAGCTTTTCATTCTGTGCACACATCAAATAACAAAATATTCCCCCTTATGTGGTAATTTATAATGCATAGAGAACCTATTAATGTCTCAGTGACTGACTGAGACACTCTTCGAAATGCTGGCTTTGATCTACTGTGTTTCATAAATGTGTATTCTGTACTGAAATGCATCACAGAGACCATTTGAATAATAGGGATAGAGTTTAGTGCCTTTTTTTGTGTCTTCTAATGCTTTTTATTGTAGTACTCAAATATTTTATGACCAGGAAAATGGCCTACAATCAGTGGCCCTTCAGCCTGTATGCACTCAGAGTATGTACTCCTGCTTAGAACTGTAACTGGCCTGCTGTGGAAGACTCTGGCTACATCCATGCTGTAAAACAAAAAGGAGGACCATGAGCTAACCTCTGCTGCTGATTAGCTCCTGCTCTGAAAACTGGTAGCTGTAGCAAGATTTTATTCCATATCATTGCCTCTAGTAGTCCAGACCAGAGTCAGGGCTGGGTTAATCACCGAGCCACATGGGTGGTAAGAGTCTCAGTGCCTGAGCTTGTTCCCTGATCTTTTATCTAGAAGAGCAGGTATGAACTTGAATACTGTCAGGAGAGATTGACAGGGATACCTGAACCTGTCTTGACTTGTACAAATGCATGCTTCTATATTGATTTTATTAATTTTCTTCTGTTTTAACATTTTCATATTTTTCATTATTAATAACTAAAGCCAAACTGAGATAGCCAGGAAGCTATCACATATTCTTTTGCTCTTAGACAGAAATGTGTTTCCCATATCATATAACGCATGAAAAGTTCTTATCTTTTAAAAATTAATAATTCAGTTATAAATTTGGAAAATATAATCTAAAAAGTACATTTTTAAAAAAAGTTGTATACTACTATACCGCAAATTCAAAAAGATGAGTAATTTTTATGTCACTAACTACTCATTTTGTGGCAGGAACAGCCTTGACTATACCTTGATTTTCACTTTGCATGTATTTGGCAAGAAAGATGCCTCTGGGTAAAAAATCAGTTTGAAGTAAACACTTTGTAGCTGTATGTTCTAAACATGCACCTATGAACCTTCTAAGAGAATTCTCTGGATGTCAGCAAAAAATAATCAATAATTTCTGTTAGCCCTACAACCTTCATGAGAATACATTACACTAGAAAGAACTTAATGATATAATTAGAATATGAAATTAGATGATAAGCTGAAGAGTATTAAAAGATTGAAATTTCATATGAGAAAAAGCAAAAAGGCAAAGGATTGAGAAATCTTTTTGCAAGTGACTTCATGTTTTTCCTGTCCATGAACATATGGAAAACATAAAGCTTAAAAAAATATGATTATTCAGATAAGAGACCTTCTCTCCCTCAGCTCTAAAAGCGGGATTACTGCTTCAAGTCTAGATATAAACCATACTCATAATAATGTAACTCTCAATTTATAACACAGCTTTCCACTGAAGTTGTAAAAACAAAACCAAAATCACTGGGAATTTTGGAGTGTTCTGCTTTGTCAGTCCCAAATTCTTAAAACTCTCATTGGTGACTTTAAATTAGTGAGTCAAAGAGTAAATTTTGACTTGTCTTTTTGTAAATTTTTATTTGACTCCTATCACAGTACATTTTTTCATTTATATTGCATTTGTAAGCTTTTCACTGAAACTTGTGAACTAGGGGTTTTGTGAGTGACCTTCCTGACTGAAAGAAAAAACTCATTCACTTGCCTTCCAAGAGCTGAACTTTTACCTATTTGTAGTAAATAGTGGTAGACTATTGGTGAAAGAGTAATAGTTAATAACATTTAGAATTTGAGTAATATTAATGCTATTTATGAATGTACAGAGTGGACCAAATTGGAAATTTAGATGTCTACTTGCACAAGTATAGAATTCCTAGTACAAAACCTAAATAAATAACTTGCAGCTTGCTTCAGAAAAAATTCTGTATGCATGTTTGATGTTCTGGCAAGCACTATAGTATTAGACGGCATTGACCACTCTATGTTACAGGCATATGTGTCCATATAGCTAAGTCCAGGTTGGCTTGATAAATGCTGGAGTGCATGCTTTTTATTGTTAAATATTTCACTAAAATGACCAATCTATTTTGGATTCTGAAACTCAGAGTACAGATTTGATTCTAGACCTGTTGTTGTCAACGGAAGCTTCTCCAGCCTTATGGCTTGAGATGGGTTTCAGTATAAATGTCTAGCTGAAGGAATTTTTACTAATGTCAAGATAATGACATTTTACTAATGTCAGCAATAATATTTACTGTTACTTTTCAAAGCACTTTTGCGTAAAAGACTTGAGGGTATCCTTTAGGTAAGATTTTTGTGAAATTAAGGAAATAGTTGAATTTCCCATTGCCTTCCTAGTTCCTGAAGGGTATGTATGTCACCTTCTGGGCAGTTACTTCAGCAGTGCTAAAGTATTTCTCAATCAAGAAACAGTGGAAACCAGGCAAGCAGAAATGTTCTCTCTTATAAGATTTGCCTGTAGAAGTCATGTTTCCTACCTACTGTAGTACAAAGTTAATTTGATATTCATTTGTATTTAATCAAATGCACTTAGTTCAAGTCAGACAAAAAAGACAAGTCCTCCCACAGCTTCTAGGCTACCTCTGAACATTCTTGTTCCAGGTGTGCTGAACACAAACCCTCCATACTCGGTCTGATAGTCAGTTTACAACCAGGAGACTCTTGTTCAAATTCAGTGTGACTTCATGGGTACAGCACCTGACATTCATGTTCAGGAGAATCACTTTCTATCACCAGTTCTAATACTGGCCTACTCGTGACTCTGTGAAAAACTGTGTGTTCTACTGTTCCTACCTGTAAAAAAAAGAAGTAAGAATACTTTTTTCCAAAGTTAAATCTTTTCCTGCTACTATGTTTTTAGTTAAAAAAAAAAAGTCTTTATTTTGGAAGCTTTCTTCCATAATTGTAGGTGATAATTTACAGTGCCAGATGTTGATGCGCCACTTCAGTTACTGAACATCTGTTCAAAAACTGCAGGATATTAGTTGTTACTGAAGGGAATGGAAAAATAAACGTAGATGCTTGTGTGTGAGTCATCTTCTGTTCAGTGGAAAAAACAGATATAAATGTATTTCAGTCAAGTTTTCAATGATTCTGATCTATTCCTCATAAAAATTTGGAAATTCAGGGTGGTGTTTGTAGAAGTACTGAATACAGAAAAAGCAGATAATTTGCTGGATAGTAATTTATTATATTTATTATATTATATTTATTATTCTCAAACCCTTTTTATTTCAAAAATAAAATTTTAAAATATTTTTGGTAAATTCAAATATGCCCTTTGAAACAGGTTTTGGATAAATTTTTTCAAGTGGCCCTATGAGTAATGCAGGCTACCTATTACAAAAATATAAAAGCTTCCTCTCTGTATCCCTTCTCATTTTTCTCCAGTTTCTGTGTTAGACTACAGTAAAAGTAGCAAAATATATAGGCAAAATACATATTTGTGTAACTGCCTTATTTTTCCTAAGATTAAGATTTTATCCACTGTGGGATATTTGGTTTAAAGTACAAGAACGTTACTTCTTAATATTTTTAGTTTACCTTTCTAAGGAAAATACAAAGCAATTTAAGGAACAGCAAAACCAGTTGTGACACAAAAGGAGATTTTATTTGTTTAAAGACAAATTTAAAGATGGCTTGCACTAAGGTTTTACATGAAGCTTTAAAAGTACAAGAAAGTACTTTCTTATAAGACACGGTAAGTTGATATGCCCATATGCATGCTTACAAATGGCTAGATAGTTCCCTTATTCTTTAAATAGTAATAAATCTTGTATACATGGCATATTTCATTAGAATAAGTATTTCCACTCATTTTATTTCCCTAAAAGCAAAATCTTTTGCAAGAGACTGTCACCATGTCTCGGAGTAGAGCCTAGTGGAGACAGTTGAATGAGATCTGCTTTACTGAAAGTTTTGACAAGAGCTGACATTATATCAAATAATTATAGTTCAACACAGACATATCTAGAAATGCTCTGTTTGCTGCTGCTAAGTTCCAGTTCTCAGGGCACTCTGGCCTGAAATTGCATACGACCCTGTATGGGTATTATTCAAGACCAAGATTTTCTGCAAAAAATCTGAAAGAAAATGCATCCAAGCTGAAAATTTTGAAAAAAGCTACTAGATGGAAAAAATAACATTGAACAGAGCAACATACTTTGAGACTGCAGGATCTAGAAAAAAAGTCACTAGGACCTAAAATCAGGACACCCTGCAATGTATTTCTGTTTAGCTGAACTACTTCTCCAAGAACTTTGGAAAATTTCCCTCTTTTCCTGGACTGAAACCTTGCAGGGGTAGACACATGTTATGATGACAATGGGACAACAACTACATCTTCCTGCTTCCTACTCTTTTGCCCTTTTTCAGTACTATCATCCACTACCAGACTTAACACTAACAATATTTTATTATTCTGGAAAAATTTCCTATCTAGTTATCTCCAGGTACAGATATACCTGGCTCATGTTTGTTTAATGCACTAATTAGTGTGATCTAAGTAGTGGACAAAATTCTTTGAATCCTGGTTATCACTACATTTGCTAGAGAACACCAATGAGAACTGGTATGTCTGCTAAGTAGAATGAAAAGAAGATTTTAACAAACTTGCAGAGGTATCAAAGCAGTTCAATTTAATTTTTTTATTTTTTTTAAGTGTCACAGAGATCACCTCAAGCTAGTATCTACATCTTTTTTTTGGTCTAAATTGTCATTTACAGCTATGTAGAACATTTACACACCACAGTGCACATGTGTCCTTAGCTAATGCTTATGTATAATATACTTTGTTAACACATATTGTGCTGTGTGTCACAGTCAGAGCAATTCCATTTCATAGAAGCTATAACATTTGTTTTCATTCCACCTTGGAACAAGACCAAAAACTTTTGGAACACTGCAGCAGAAATGGAATTATCAAAATCAATGCTGTTGTATCAAAACACGTGTATGTGATTAGGGAACTGGCTTGGCATGGGGGAAATCCAGGTTCAATTACACTGTTCTATGTAAACCAAATTTTTTTCTTGCTAGAACATGTTGGATCAGGCAGACTAAGGATTTGAGCCTCTTCTTCCTTTAATAATACTCTATTTATCTCTTCTCTTTCATCAAACTTACCATTTCATTTTTTTTTTTGCAAACCACCCTCTCTTGACTAAATTTTTTGAAATGTCATACAGTCAGAAGTTGTTCCAGTGAAAATGACTCATTGTGCCCATAGCTTAGCGTGTAAGTACAGCAGTTGTCCACTTAGTAAGTATAGAAATTCGGTTTCAAGTGTCAAGTGATATGCACAAGATCATGACGCAATGAAAAAAGCTGGTTTTGTACTGAGATTTGATTGCACTTTATAAAATAGATCACAGTGTTATACAGATGAACTATATACTTATTCAGACCTTCTGTTTTTTTCATTTTGTAAAATATATCAACAATGTAATGCATGAAATATGAAAACCAAATCAATCTAAAATAAGAGCAATTGTTACTTTAAGTTCTCAAATCAGATGTATGACTATGAGCATATGAAGTGGGTTTGCTCACATCAGCCAACAAGGAACACAAAAGCATCTTTCCTAAAGTAAGCCCTGACCTACATATAGCAATAAAAGGTTGGATTCCTGACCCAAATGACTGTCTTAGTGCCTGAGTTGTCTCTCTTGTGTATGTGCTGTGTTCACACTTCATTTGGAAAGGAAGAGAGAGAGTAGGAATTAGGGGTTTAGTTACCTCGTGACTTGAACACTCAACTGAGGAAATGAGAAGCACACATTCATTGCATTCAGGGTAAGGAAATCTGGGCTACAGCTTCTAGATTCCCAGCACACTCATAAACCACTGAACTGGAAGAGATGTTAGGGAAAACCTTTCTCCATTTTCACTGTTGGTTGATACTAGACCACTAGAGAAAAGAAATGTTATGAAAAGACTAAACAAGGAAAACTGAAATAAAGTCTTTTTTAAGTGAACAAGGGTAGAGTAGGCAGTGTGAAAAACCCTGGATTCTGTCTAAGCTTTTGCAGTGGGTGTGGTTTGCTTGGTTTTCTGTTTTGTTTGGGGTTTTTTTGTGTGTGTGCTTTTTGCTGCAATAGGCTTTTAACCAATACAATTAACTTGTCTTCAGGAAACAGCAGTAAATAAAAGTTTAGTTAATTAAATATGCTTTCTCAACTATTGTGAAGAACAGATTTTTTTTGTTTTCCAATACAGTTTCTTGAAAACAGTTCATCTTGCAGTGGAACATGCCAGGGAGACGATCAGTTTGTTGTTCTTGGTTGCTCTACAGGAGCCTGTAGGCCGCTTCAGCTGTTGTGAAAATGCATAACAATTGCTGGTCTTTCCTTGTTGGTATCCTCAGTCACACATGGGACCCAGCTTGGAGGAATTCTGAAATGGAATGTTGGCTAATATGCAACTGAGAAGATTGACTTGCTTGTGGGGAAAAATTCTCCTTTTATTTTGCTTTGCTTTGCTTTTCTGTTTGAGAATTTCTCTTTTTACTGTGTATCTTCCATCAATAGAATTGAGATATGTCATTTTTGTGTGTTAATCTGCAAAGAAGTCCTATGTAAAACAGTTTCTTCATATTGGTATTACACGTTAAGTTTTTTATACTGTCACAAATGCTTTTTCTCTTTATATACATAGGTTCTCTTACTTGGTAGAAATTTTAGCTTTTCACAGAATAAGAGAAAAATATATGTTTTTCCATAGGCTATTTTCTGACACAAATCTATGAACATGGTTGAATTTGTTTCTTTAAATTGTGTATTAATGATCTTTAATAAATCATGTGAAGTTTCAATACAGTCTCTCACAGAATCCTTCTGGACAAACTGTCTGGCCCAGAGCTGGACAAACACATCATGCTGCAGCTGAGCAACTGGATCACAGGTGAAGCACAGTGGATAACAGTGAATGGGATATCATCAGATTGGTGACCTGCCACTAGTGGGGTTCTGCAGAGCTCCATCTTAGGCCCTGTGCTCTTCAACATCTTCGTAAATGACTTGGATGTGGGACTGGAAGGGATACTAAGCAAGTTTGCAGATGATACAAAACTGGGAGGAGCTGTTGATTCGCTCTAAGACAAGGAGGCCCCCCAGAGAGACGCTGACAAATTAGAGGACTGGGCAGCCACCAACCATACAAAGTTCAACACGGGCAAGTGCTGGTTTCTGGCACCTGGGATGGGGCAACCCTGAGTGTATATACAGACTGGGGAATGAGATGCTGGAAAGCAGTGCTGAGGAAAGGGACCTGGGGGTCCTGGTCAACAGCAGGTTGAATATGAGTCAGCAGTGCCCCGGCAGCCAGGAGAGCCAACTGTGTCCGGGAGGGCATCAGGCACAACATCACCAGATGGTCAAGGGAGGTGATTGTTCCTCTCTGTTCTGCACTGGTGCAGGCTCACCTTGAATCCTGTGTGCAGTTTTGGGCACCACAATATAGGAAAGATATTAAGTTCTTAGACAGCATCCAAAGGAGGGCAATGAAGATGGTGAAGGGCCTTGAGGGAAGGAGCCCTAAGAGGAGCAGCTGAGGGCACTTGGTCTGTTCAGCCTGGAGAAGACAATACTGAGGGGAGACCTCATTGCAGTCTACAACTTCCTTATGAGGGGAAGAGGTGGGGCAGATATAGATCTGTGTTGTAACAACGAAACCCAAGGGACTGGCCTGAAGTTGTATCAGGGGAGGTTTAGGTTGTTCACCCAGAGGGTGGTGGTTGGGCACTGGAACAGGCTCCCCAGGGAAGTGGTCACAACACCAAGCCTGAAGGAGTTCAAGAAGCATTTGGACAATACTCGCATGATGTCACTCCTGGGGATGGTCCTGTGCAGGGGTAAGAGTTGGACTCCATGACCCTTATGAGTCCCTTCCAACTTAGTATATTCTGTGAAATTTTCATGTACTATGTGATGCGTAGAGAACAAAAATATTGTATATGTGTGCACTGTAATGTGCAAATTACACTCAGATGTTTTCCTTCAGAACTTAGAAAGTACACACTGATGAGTAAGTGGAAGAGAAAAAGTACAGTACTTAATGAATTTTTCTATCCAAATAATTATATTTTTTAAACAGTAATTCAAAATTAGTAAGGCTTTTGTTCTTGTCTCCCAAAACATCCTCCTCAGCAAACTGATGAAGTATGGGCTAGACAAATCAGCAGTGGGTTGGAATAAAAACTGACTGAACTACTGGGCTCAAAGTGATGTGATCAGCAGAGTGAAATCCAGCTGTAGTCCAATCACTAATGGGATCGATATTGGCTCAACACTTTTTCCCATCTTTATTAATGACCTGGATAGTAGGGCAGAGTACATCCTCAGCAAATTTGCAGATGATACAAAACCAGGAGGAGTGACAGACCAAATGGCTGTGCTGCCATGTAGAGGGATTTTGACGGATTGGAGAAATGGGAACTGCATGAAGTTCAGTACAGGATATGTAAAGAAATAACCCCATGCACCAATACAGGCTGGGAGCCAAATGGCTGCAAAGCAGCTTTGCAGAAGAAGACCTTGTGAATAAAAAGTTAAATATGAAAGAATAATATGCCCTCAAAGCTAAAAACATCCAGAAACATCCTGGGCTGTGTTAGGAAGAGCAGCAGGCAACTGGAGGTGATATCTCCTCTTTACTCAGCACGGAGTGACTTCATCTGAAGTACTGTGTCCAGTTCTGGGCTACCCACTGCAAGAAAGTCATGGGTTTATTGAAGTGAGTCCAGTGTAGTGCACAAAGACGATTAAATAACTAAAGCATCTTTCATGTGAGAAGAGGGTAAGAGATCTCAGATCTCTCTGGATATCAATCTGGGTCCAGTCTGGAGAAGAGAAGGCTCAGGCAGGGATTTTATCAATGTGTAGAAGTATTTGATGTAAGAAAGTAAAGATAATAGAGTCATATTTCTCTCAATAGTTTCCAGATACAGGACAAGTGGCAATGAGCATAAACTGAAACCAGAAAATTACATTTAAATATAAGAAACTGAGTGTAGTCAAACATGTGAGCCTTTCCCCAGGAATATTATAGAGTTCCTATCCTTGGCGGCTTTCCAAGCTTGCTTAGCTATGGCTCTGTGTTGCCTGATATAGTTGCCCCTGCTTTGAACAGCAAGAGGTAGACTAGACAATCTCCAGAAATCCCTACCAGCCTTAGCTGTTATGTATGTATCATTCTGAGTGATTCTCCTTGTATTAGGTAGCGAAACACAGGTGCTACTTGCTCCTTTTCCTCTTGGTTGCCTTGAATGCGGGTCTCTTTTTGTTGCATTCCTTCATGCAGGAATGTGGATAACTGAGGCAGTTTAACCTGGAATTAACAAAGGGATATAACTAATTTACTTGGGGTGGGCTTTCTTTTGGGGCTTGTTTTTTATTTGTTTGTTTATTTTCTCTGAGAAGAGCTAGTAAAACTGTACTGGTATACGGGATAGGAAAGTGCACTGATGTGGAATATTACAACAGAAGACATTTTCCTTACACAACTAATGTGCATTTTCCATAGCTGTAAGTACTTCTACAAAGCATATCTACTTCTATAGGATTCACTTTGCAATTAAAGCATTCGATTTAGGCATTTACATATGGTTTAAGTTTTAGTCATTTTCAGCTAGGTCCAAGATAGTGATTCCAGGTCGTCCTAAGACAGGTACTTGCTGGCTATTGATCTAAAGGACTCCATAGACCACACTGAATGACAATTTTGACTGATTGTCACTGTTGCTTTAGGTATCTATAAATCTTTGCCAAATACTGAATCCCACTTGTCTGACTGAAAAGCATTTTTTCTCATCAAGTGTGTGAAGTGGTTGAAATACGTCTTCAGTTTTCTTTTTCATAACTAGTGCACAAGCAGTTAAACTACATGTAGCATTTTCTTCCACAATTTTTAATGATCCAACTTCATTGTCAGTTTTATGACTTTTCCATTTTTTTACCTATAAGCAAACCTTCTTTTTTTCTCATTTATTCTTGCTCCAAGATTTTAAAATGCAGATTCCCCATTAAATTGGGACAAACTAGCTGTATTAAACTTTCACAGATGAGGATGTGAGCTTGTTGATCATTAAAAATTCAGATGATCATCTAACTTTGATTAATTTTCATGGTTGGCTACCAGATGAATCTGAGTATCCATATGGACTATGAATTTGTGTTCAGATTGAGCCTGGTTTTGAAATATTTATCTTGGAGATGAACCAGACATTTACTACTAGGGAAATGTAGTTGGATAAGTTAAAAACTTCTTTATGTTATTCTTTATTTAATGTCCTGTCTCTCCACAGCATATATATTTCTTTTAAAGGTAACAACACAGAAATTTGGGATTTCAAGGTCCTGAAGTGAATCAGAAATTCAATTAGCAGAGTATGGACCCTGGACTTCTGGAAAACAAATTTTAAGAGGCTTAATAAGAGAATTCCTAGAGGTCCTGTGGCAGGCAGTTCTAAAGGATAAAGGAGCTTAGGAGGTCTTTTATGGACAACTTCCTCCAAGCACAAGAACTGTATATCTTATACCAAGGAAAAGAAGAAGATACCAGGGAAAAAAAACTTGCCTAAGCAGGCAAGTCTCAAGTGAGATCAAATTCAGATAGGTTATATACATATAAAACCTCTCTGAATATTTATATATATATATATATATGAGATGCAAATGAGGCTGGACTATGAATGAAGAATATAGAAACATTGCCATATACAAATAGTGCTGGAAGATCAAAGACTAACTAGAGATAAAACCAGCAAAGGTAATCAAGGGCAAAAAGCAAAGCTTCTCAAGCTACATTAGCAGTATAAAAAATAAACAAGGAAAATGGAGGGTTCCTACTGGATGAGGCAGGTGCATTAGTCAGTGTGATCACAATAGAGGCTTAAGTAGCGGGTGTACTTTAACCTGAGTCTTTACCAGCAATGGTTTTTATGCCTTTGTGCCCAGAAAGAGGGTCTACCTTCTTCAAGAAGGTGGGGAATTACCAGTGATGGAAGAAGAACAAGTCACTATCTCTTGAGAGAAATCAATTCCTGATGGTCTGCTGAATCTTCAGTCCGAATGGACTCAGCATCTTCCTGGAGAAGGAGAGAGAATGCATGCCTGTCAAAATGCAGGTGAGGCTGCACTGGGGGGATGCAGTCAATATCCTTGAGGACAGCACCACTATTCAAAGGACCTTGAAAAGCTAGGAGAATGGGACAAAAAAACCCTGATTAAACTCTAGAGTGACAGATGAAATTGTGTATCCAAGAAAGACAACTTCAGAAACAGTCAATTTTGAAATACAGTTTTGTCCTCTGCAATATACAAAAAAAGGGTGTAGATCAACTGAATTTATAATTAATAGAAATATTCTTTAGTGGGGTTTCCATGGATGGATTGAGTGAGGGCAAATATTCAAAAGAACCAATTTAGTTTTAAATACCATTAAAACACATTTTAATAAGAAACTCACAGGTACAACAAAGGATTCTTAATTTATCTCAATAGAACTGCAGTCAGTAATATTAGAGAATTGATTGAATTCTTATTTATTTCATATAAATGGAAATTTTCTTCATCCAGACATTTCAAAGGCTTAGGTAAAATATCATACTGTATATCAGAACAATGAGAAAGTATACCCACTGGCTGAATCATTATTTCAAGAGTCTTATCAAATAGGAAGTGTTGGATTATTTCTGATAATTGAGGAACCTTTTGTAGATGATTTTAACCAAAAGTCAGTTCAGTTTACAACACAACTTCCCAAATGGCAAAGTGAGGCAGTGAATTCTGTGACAGGTGCAGTAGCACATCGTTTGGGAGGATGAACCAGACCCATTTGAGCTGACTGAAGCCAGTTGTGTTGAATTGCCTTGGATCAAGTAAACTACCCTATTACAACAGCCTGTTTCAGTATAGTTTCTGCTGAACCTACATTTGGATTTTAGGATTTCCTTTGCATGAATTCCCTGGGAATGGTATTCTCTCCTGAATGGACTCAGCAGGTCTTCCAGTTTAGATGACTCTGGGTGAATATACACATGTAATGGAAATGTGCCCTGTCCCAGCAATTTTAATAGCAAAGAAACTTTGCTAAATATGAATTTAAGTGCATAAGTGCTTTATATAATTTATATAATTTCTGCACTGTTTTATACCCTACACAATAATTGTGGCTCTCTTACGACTTCAGATAAAGACTAGACATGAAAACAAAGAGATCAGCCTTAGGGCCAGAAGTGTTTTACTCAGTGATTCCAAACCATGAACTATGATTTAGCTGTGATACCAACTTTACCTAAGATATTAGAGGAGAGAAACAGTATTTTCTTGTGAAAGAAAAGTGAAGTTTAATTTATTGGCACTACATTTAAATTAACATTTCTCTTTCAGGTGCCAAACTCCATTGTAAAGATTAATTTTCTGGTGCTGGGCAATATCAGTGTTTTTCTCTTCTATACACAATATCCACTGAAGCAAAATATTTGTTCTGATGGGTTTATGTTCTCATAATATATCATGTCATGCCCCACTGTACTGGGTTGACCCTGGCCAGATGCCAGGTACCCACTAAAGCCACTTTCTCACTCTCTCTCTGCAACTAGACAGAGGAGAGAGAAAACAAAAAACAGCCAAGGATTAATGAGTTGAGATAAGAGCTGGGAGAGGTCACTTACTGATTACCTTCATGGGCAAAACAGACTCAAAGTGGAGATAGTACTTAAATTTATTATTAACAGGATCAGAGCAGAAGAATGAGAAATAAAACAGTCTTAAAAACACCTTCCCCCCATCCCTTCTTCCTTCCATGTTCTCCCTCCTCCCCGCCAGCAGTGGGGGGGGNTCCTTCACGAATGAGCTGTACCGACATGGGTCCCCGACAGGGGCCTCAAGTCCTGCCTGTAAAAAAACCTGCTCCAGCTTGGGCTTCCCTCTCCATGGGCTGCAGGTCTCCAGCAGGACTCCGCTCCATCTTGGGCTTCCCATAGGGTCATGCATCCAACTGCTCCAGCATGGGATCCTTCATGGGCTGCAGGTGGGTCTCTGCACCCTAATGGTCCTCTGTGGGTTGCAGGGGCGTCTCTGCACGCCGATGTTCTTTCATGGGCTGCAGGGGCACAGCTGCTCCACCATGGTCTGCACCATGGGCTGCAGGAGCCTCAGATTTGTTGCCTGGAGCACCTCCTGCCCCTCCTCCTGCACCGACCTAAGTGTCTGCGTTGTTATCCCATGTTCTCACTCTGCTCCTCCCTGGCTGGAATTCTTTCTGTGCAACAACCTGCTGTTCTCAAATACGTTATCACAGAGGTGTTACTATTACTCTTAATTGGCTTGGCCTTGGCCAGCAGCACAAAGCCCATCCTGGAGCTGGCAGGCATTGGCTCCATGGGAGAGGGGAAGCTTCTACAAGCTTCTAACAGAAGCCACTCCTGTAGTCTGCCACCGCTACCAAAACCCAGCCACAGAAACCCACTACACCCACTGATTTTCCAGAAAATGGGAAATATCACTATCACGCATCAGCCTTATTTATAAGTGAATTTTTCCATTTTAGAACTGTACTTTACTATAATATTAGTACATTGCTTTAATGATAGATATTATCTGGATTTTCTTTATATGCTCATCTTTCAAATATAAATCCAACATAGTTTGATGTAATTTTAATTTTTTCTCAATTAACGTAATTTTCTCTTTTGTCTAAATGCATTTTATTATAGAATACTTCAAACATTATCTAATGATAATATTTGCCTTTTCCTACTGGAACTAATATCACTGAGATAGTTATGACCAGGTTGCTCAGGTTAGACTAGTCTTTTAAGTGTCTGTAAATCACCTATGGGGGTATTGCTGTTACTGTTACATGCTTCTGTAGCAAAGCTGGCTTAAAAAGCTCTCATCGGGGCAGTTTGTACTCTTGGGACAAAGACTGATCCTCTCCTTTAGTGGGTCTCACATATACTTGGTTTGAGTGCCATATAAACTAGATTCAGAAATGGTCCAATGGAACTGAATAAAAAAAAAAAAAGAAGCAAGTGAAGAGGTTTTGTTTACCCTTTAGAGAAGATGTGTGGAAGGACACATGATATGTCCTAAAATATGTAAAATGGAACTTCATAGGTGAAAGAAACAATTAATTATCCACTACTATAGTTCTTAGAATAAGATATAATAAACCTGAATTGCAGTAAGGATGATTTAGGTTGCATATTATGGAAAAATTTTAAACTGAGAGAAGATCAGGCTCATGTTGCTCTGTGGAGACTGCAGAAAGAAATTCCACCCCTGAATTTTTCAAGCAACCAGTTCAGACAGTCACCTAACAGAGAAAGTTTAGATTCTGGAGAAATAGGTCTTTTACAGAGACTTGGATTAATTTTTGTCTCTTTCTCTCCTCCTTTATGATTCCCTGACGATTCTGACACTGTGGTAGGGATTATTGTCACACATAGAATTAGTCTTCTGCTTTCTACCATTTAATTGGCTTCAAAACTTTTGAAGAAAACCATGTCTAGTCAACACATCAACCTTAAAAATAATTGTATATCAATTATCCATTGGATATCACCTGTATTGATATACAGTTATACCAAGACAAAAGGTATAGTTATACATTTGCATAGAAGACATAAGACAGAATTTACAATCTTGACACTGAAAGAGCTCATACTCAGAACTTCTTTGTTTTCTGTGTGTTTCTCTTTGTCTGTACTAATAATGCTTTATTTGAGTCTTTGCTGAAAGCTCAGAATGGAAATTTCTTTGTTCTTGTAACTCGGGGAAAAAAAAAAAAAAGAGTTGTGCTGGTTGTCCACTTTTCAACCAGGATGAAATATCTTGAAGTATAAATTATACTTTACATGATTAATTTGAAAAAACCTCCCACACCTCTGAAGTATTTTTATATGAATAATTGTGGTTGGGTTCAATAGTGTTGTCAAAAAAGTATAATTTGCAAAGGGAAGCAAAATGATCACTAAGGTCCTAAATAAAATAAAATCATTTTAATTAATAACCTGTATTAAAAAACTAGTAATTTCCTATATTTTGCACATCTTCTGGAAAAAGAAAACACACACAAAAAAAATCGGAACACAAAAATAAGAAGTATGTTGCCAACTTTCTCACAATGCTGTTGTGGTTTGTTAATATCAGAAATACCTCCATTGTGTTTTAGAGACCACAAAACACTTTGTCAGTGGTGACAGTTAAACCCAGGATTGTTTATGTCAGGATGATAAATTAACTCTCTATCTTTCAGAAATTATGCTTTGTCTAGTGCAGCTCTTACATAAAATATTAAAACATGTTGTTTCCTCTAATTTAATAATAGTTTATTCAATAAAAGGTCTTGTCAAATTTGGGAAAATACTGTTTTCCTTTTCTAAATATTTCCCTACCCTGAGCCACATTCAAAACCCTGAAGCAACTTTATTTTTCAAGATTAAAAATTATATGTTATCACTGGTTGTTTGCTAAGGTACTACAGGGACAACTTCAGTTTAGGATAAAACAGACTATTTCTTCCCTCTACTGGGTATAGACTACTCTAAGAGTTAACATTGTTTCATATATTTCCCTCCCTAGTGTAAGAAGGAGAAGGAGTATGATTTAGAGGAATCTTTTTCTGGGTAATAACAAAAACTGTTCATACAAAATTTTCCAAATATAACTGATACTAAATTATGTTTTGTGAGAACTGATCAACTGCGTAGTTAATACTGTCTCCAGTATTAACACTGTATTGGAGACAGCTATTGTCAGCAAGTGTGTGGATAATGTTCTCTTGCTTGGTTTTAATAGTGGAAAGTTGGAGGTTTTTTGTGTATGTGTGTTTTCTTGTTGGTGGTTTTTGTTGTTGTTTTTGTACTCAGTTTCAGCCTACACTTCTTTAACTTAATCTACCTGTGTTGGGAGGCAATAGCTACCAGAAAATCTCGAGGTGTTTTAGCATACAGAACATACCTCATTAGCAACAAAGACTGATGTGAACATTTACTTTGAGGCTGTGTTGGCTTCCCACTCACTTCAAAGCAGAGTTCAAAGCCTGGATCCTAATAAAAGCACTAATGACAAGATAGCAGAAGAATTCAATGCACTCAGAAAAGGCCAGTTTTTTCAGCATGCTCTATTTCTCTTTGGGTGACAGATAAGTGCTTAAATTCTTAGAGAGCTCACTGCGTTGGTTAGTGAGCTGTTAAAAATTTGGAGATTAATGCAATTGAGTATCTGCCATTTATTATAGGGTTTGTCTGTGAGCTGAAGTCTTGTGAAAATGGAGTCCCTTCTTAAGATTTTATCAGGTGAATTGTCAAGTCCCTTCTAGTCCCACTTTCTATTATTTCTATGGTCTAGTGGAATCTAGTTCTGAAATTAAAATTTGTCTCTAAATAGATTGTCTTTATGATTTTTTGTGTAATCTATGAAATGAGAAAAATTCTTGCACCTTACAAAATCAGTATTTTCTGTTTTGCAGGTATAAATCCTTGAAAGTGTAATCATTTCTTGCAATGTATTGTCTATAACACTGTTTTATACTGAGTATTTTTCCTCTTCAATATAATCTAAATGTTCTTCACTTTAATATTACAAAATCTCAGAATCACAGAATATGCTCAGTTGGAAGGGGCTTACAAAGATAGTGGAGACCAATTCCTGGCCCTGCACAGGACCATCTTCAAAAGTCACACCATGTGCCCGAGAGTATTGTCCAAAAGTTTCTTGAACTCTGTCAGGCTTGGTGCTGTGGTCACTTCTCTGGGGAGCCTGTTCCAGCACCCAACCACCCTCTAGTTGAAGAACCTTTTTCTAATATCCGACCTAAATCTCCCCTGATGTAACTTCAGGCCATTCCCTCGGGTCCTGTCACTGGACACCACAGAGAAAAGTGCCTCCCCCTCTTCTCCTCCTCACAAGGAAGTTGTAGAGGTCTCCCCTCAGTCTCCTCTTCTCCAGGCTGAACAAACCAAGTGCCATCAGCCACTTCTCATATGGCTTCCCCTCAAGGTCCTTCACCATCTTTATTATTGTCCTTTGGAGGGCTCTCTAAGAGCTTAATATCTTTCTTATATTGTGGTGCCCAAAACTGCATGCAGATTCAAGGTAAGGATGCATATTGGTATACTGGTCATTATTTAAATGAGGCCTGACTTTGACCACCACTGTACACATACAATATAGTATACCTCCACTATTTTCTATTAAAATTGTCAAATAAATGTTCCAGTGGAGATTAATCAGTGATCCATCTCCCCTCCCCAGTTCTTCTCCAGAGAACTCATGATTTAGGTGGAAATGGGCTTCAGAAGATCCTACCAAAATATAAATGGCAAGTTATCTCCTATATTTGTACATATTTTTTTTTTGCTTAATTTTTCACTTTTCCTGTAAGAAACAGCTAAATACCAAGTTTGAAATTATCATAATTGACTGCCAACTTTTGTACCTGTTCTTACATAGGTGAGGAATCTTCACTAGACCAAAACTTTTTTCATAAATGTGATAATGAAAGTCAGAACAATTTTAAAATGAAAAGACAGGGAGGGCAACACTCCAGTAACCATTGTGTGAACAACAGGGATACACAGACAATCCAGGTCACTTGGCTTTAGCAGGGCTCATGTGTTTAGTCACTGTACCATTGACTGTGTATGTGCTGTTTCTTGAGTAAGCACAGCTCTGGCAAGGGTCTACCAGGGCACTGGCAGATCTTAACTGGGTCCTTGTGCATCCTAAGTATTTGTGTAGCAACAAGCATAAGCTTTGGGTCCTGCCAGTAAGAAGCCAGACATGCCAGTAAAAACAGCAATTACCTCTACTTGAGTTGTAACATGTATTTATATAGTCCCTTTTCTTGGGCTTGTTATGTTGCTTAAGGGAAAGCTGAATTAATCTCATGTAGGTATATAAAAGCATTAATACTGCTCAATGTTCAAAATCTTATCCTTGGGCTCTGTGGATCAGAGCTCAAGAGCAGGAGGCAAATGACTTGCAGGACAGTGGGTCTCATTTTTTACAAGCTCTTGGCTTAGAGTTAGGCAATTAAAACCTATATTTTGTAAGTATCTCAAAATTGTCAGTCAAAGAGGATCAAACAATTTAGCCAGTTGCCAGTTGTTAATAGTGATAGTATAATTCAGTCATTAAAACATCAGTGCTGATACAGGACAGAACCTACATACAAGTACTGTACTGGAGGGGGGAAACCCCCCAGACAATACCCTTTCCCCACCCCCATAAACCTCATGAATCAAGATCAAATATAAATCAAATATCAGGTTTTTTAGATGCGATTTTGAAGGGGCTGCCCAGATGTTAGATTGCCCCCAAAGACCTACATATAGGTGCGTGGACACTGTTGGGATGACCTCAAGAAATGAAATTTGTGAGGAGGTTTCTTCACATACTGGCAAGGCTAGGTGCTTCTGGTATCTGTGAGAAGAAAAAAAAGACATCTTCAGAGCTGAAGACCCCTTAGACTGAGAGCTTTCTGGATCTGTCAGGATAGGCTTAAATTCTGCCTATCTTCATGTTTCAGATGACAAAAAAGATTTTCAAGATCAGTCTATAAATGCTCTTGCAAGGATATAACACCATAGTGCCTCTATACACATGCACTTGTGTTCTGTTCTGTTCAATGCGGTTTTCAGTTTACATTGGTTTAAAAAAAAGTCCTGATCAACAGTTTTTGTACAAAATTCTTTTTTCTGCAAATAAAATAACCATCTGATACTTCATTTTACAAGAGCCAAACTGTTATAGCTTGCTTCTCCCTATTAGTTGTATTAAAGACATACCACAGTGGTACTCAGTAAGATTTTCAGTCAGTGCTAAATCAAGATATAATAGAACACAATAGTTGGAAGAGACCTACAATGATCATCTTGTCAAATTGCCTGAATAATTCAGATTTGGCCAACAGTTAGTGTGTCTTATTAAGGGTAGTGTCCAAATGCCTTGTAAACAGTGGCAGGCCTGGAATATCAACCACCCTTCTAGGAAGATAATGATGCGTATGAAGTAGCACGAAAGACTGATATAGCACAGATTTATGTACATTGTCTAAATCCATTTGATGAACATGGGTAAGGACTCAATAGTGAATTAGTGTGTTTAAGTCTTTCATTAGTGAGAATTTTGTGATGCAAATTTACTGAAAAACCTAGTTCCAGAAGAACAGGAGAGGTAGGAAACTTTGTCAATTACATTAAAGAAAATCACAATAGTTTATAGTTGTTGAATGGCTCCCTTCATGATGAAAATTCTCCTCAGAAAATATTTGTTAATCATTAAACACTAAAACATTTTGTATCTTTCTAGCTATTTGATAATTATTGATTGTATGAAACATAAGGAACTGCGTTTCCTAATAATTCTGAAAATAACTTCTTAAATGTTCTGAAAAGAACTTCTTCTTGATGAAATTGAAATCTCAAAGAAAAGGAGATGTTTTCTACAGGCTTAAACAGAATAAGTGATACAGGATCTTAGTGAACTAAATATAAAAGCAGCTATCAAATCTAAAGCATGTGTGTAAAAGCACATCATTACAGCAGTAATGAACACAGAGTAAGATAACATATTTTCTGATAATAATGCAGTATCTACTTGTAAAATGTTTATAATATAAAAATAAGTTTATTGATAAACTTTAAGGTCACACATATAGCACCATCAAGTCTCTCAGATTATTTGAAGAAAGCAGCTCCCCTTAAGAAATATATACTAATCAGATATAAAATCTGTGTAGAAAATAAGAATATTTGAGAAGAACTGAGCCCAAAAGCAAGTTTCGTTATTTACAAGGTTAACCATAGGGCTGTTGAACTAGTTTTCAGGCCTTTTCTAAGGTTATGGAAATCTCAAGAAGAAAAATATGCTGAAGTCTAATAAGGATTATAAACTCCTCATTCAACAGTTCCCAGAGCATGTACTAGAATAATTGTGTGCCCTAATGAATATCATTAAAATTTCTAAGGTGATGTACTGAGTACTTCTGAGTGTCTCAGGGTCTGAAAATCACTTAGCTGATTATAAATTTGTCACGCTGTGAAGATTTTTGTGAGACACTTTTAATTTGAAATGCCTCACATTGGTAGGGTAGCAGGGAAATGTGATGATTCCAAGAACAATTTAACCGCAGGAAAAAAGAAAAAAACTCTAAACATCTGGGGTGTGGGGAATGGTACTGTAAACTTCAGAAACCTATTCTAAAGAAAAGACTTCAATAAGTCATTAGCTAACCTTGTCCTGCAGTGTAACGTGATGTTTGTTGTGATAACTAGAAATGTATTTATTTTCTCCTCCTGTAACTAAAGTTTTTCATGATCTTAGGAAAGCAATTTAAGTTATCAGAAGCTGTTTTCCCATTTATAAAATAATCTTTTGGAAGAGATTTTAGACTAATGGAAGAATAAGTTTTATTCCTTGGCAAAAGATGAGAGATGCAGGAAATAATACAGAAAGCTGCATAAAACATGAGATTTTAATTAATACTTACAGTTTCTAACAGAAAGAATATGCACAGAAAACTATGTGGACTTTTGAAAAATCAGTTTATATAGATCTTAAAAAGCTTTGTCACCTTTTATTGCTATTTTTAACCTTAGTATTTTCATATATTTTTATTGATTTGTAGGACATAAAAATGCTATATAACGTACAAAACTGCAAAATATAAATATTTAATAAATACTAATAGATACTTCTCCATACATAAGTGGGGAAACAAATAGAAGGTAATAAAGTTATAAATAATGTTTTAAAATCTAACCTAGTTTTTGCATGCTTGAAGTGAGAAGCACTACGCAAACTTCCCAGGAGAAGTTTTAGAATGTTTGAGGAGGGTAAAGTTATCTTCAATGCCTTGTCTGCATGCCCATTCCCTTATCCCTTCCTTCTATTCCCTTCCTCTGGTCCTCTTCCCTTTCTCTTTCCCTGAGAAACAAAAATATGGCATTGTCTAGATTTAAATTTGTTGTATAATGGAATTCTGATATGTGTGTTCCATGTAGACTCCTGTGTAATTAAGTTTTATAGGTACTGTAGAAAGTCTGGCCCATGAATGACTCGAAGCATGGTTTTTGTTGTTGTTGTGGTGGCGGTGTTTTATTTGTCTGTTGGTTTGGATTTTTGTTTTTGTTTTTGTTTGTTTGTTATTTCTTTTTGGTCTTTGGGGGTTTTTTTGGCTGTCTAAGCCATTTATCTACAAATCAGAATGTAAAGAAATGAATTTTTCTTAGGAATTTAGGCTGAATTGCTGTGCATAAAAAGAGATTAGAGAATTATGCTTGTAGTGATAAGCTACTGATAAGGAATATGAACATGAGAAGGATAGAAGGACAAGATGTCAAGAGTTTCAAATAGACTTATTCTGTCTTAACCTTTGTTTGCACCACAGCACAACTCTGGAGCTTGCATTTACCTAAAGGTGTTGCAAATTCCTTCTCTACAAATTTGGCAGAGCCAAAGGGAGAGGGTGGAGGGTACTCTCAGGTGATAAAGACCCCATCAATCCTTAGCTTTACAGAGCATGGTCGGAGGGTTTGTGGCCATATGTTACCTGTAGCCTGATGTTCTTGGTGGACAGAATTAGCTGTTTTGTTTTGGACTATGTAGTGGGTTGACCCTGGCTGGACACCACGTACTCACTGCAGCCACTCCCTCACTCCCCTCTGCCAACTGCACAGAGAGAAAAAAAATAGCGAAGGATTCATGAGTTGAGATAAGAACTGGGAGAGGTCACTTACTGATCACCATCATGAGCAAAACAGACTCAAAGTGGGGATATTAACTGAATTTATTACTAATAGGGTTGGATCAAAAGAGTTAGAAGTAAAATAAAAAATAAATGTAAAATAAAAGTTTACAGCAGTTTCAAGGCTGCATTGGAAGTCAGAATAAAATAACATTATCAGCAGAACAGCTATGACTTAAAAACATTTTTGAAATAAATATAACAGCAAAAAGGATGGATACTTGAATATTTCTGTCTGGTTGTAAGACTAAGAGCCTTTGTAGCATCCAGAGAACTCCCAATTTAAAACTCAGGAGTAGGACACTACTCAGTAGCTGTCACGTGTGTGCTTGTCCCCAAGGCAGTAATGTGCTAAGTATTCAAAAAGAGCCCTCAATGAATGTTCCAGATGTTGAGTAATATATTCTAACTTCTCTCCACTTCAGAAAGTGTGAAAATGAAAACAATAGTAAATTAATTATGTACTATTGACTACATTCTGTATGATATTATGTAATGTTAAAAATTTGTTGTCAATACCTACAAAAGCACCTAGAAATTTCTTTGAATTGAACTTACTCTGTATCTTATAAAACAGTTGTGAAATTGAAGTTCCCTTTTTTTTTTGGCTTATATATGTACAGATGAAGCCACCCTAGTTTTCATATAATCTTGCCGCATAGTTGGCATATTGCAACTCTGCACTACTTGAAAGATTTAGCTCTATCAAATAGTACACATAGGAACCTGAAATACAATTTCTTTTGCCAGCCAAAGGCACTTATGCTTTATTCTTTTTTATGCAGTTTTCTCACGTATTTGGGTGGATAAAAAAATCCAACCTATTGATTTGCTGACTTTTTTTAATTTTAATGTCACATACGCTGTTGCAGACTGTCTTCCAGTTCATTACTCATGGACTCTGACATCTTTAACCCAGACACTTTGCAAACAGAGAGGAAGGCATTTCCTCGTTGTATGATGCAGTCACAGTGATAGCTCTAATTTAGACTAGAAACAGTGATTATCTGTCTATTATCTGTTTATTTATACTTTTTAAAGGCCTGAACAGATATTACTGAAAGATTTTGTGTATGGCCATAGTCTAATACTCATTATGAGTTTTGGTATTGCCTACAATTGCTCCATGAGAAAATCCCTATTGAGTACAGAGAAAGGCTGGACAAGTCTCAGTTTGTTACTGAAAATAATTAAGAGGTAATAGTGGTTGTCTACCTGAAGATCATCTCTGTACACATAAGCAAAGCTGCCACCCTTTGCAGCTTCACATCTTAAGTTTTGCATCTTAAGAGTTCTGAGAGTATTTTCCCCCAGAAGACGGTCTTTAAGTATCAAACCAGCTCAGCTGGACTCATGAAATTGTGATTATACTTCTGGTCTTTCATTTTACAATAAACAGGGTGAGAACTACCTTAGTAAAGGACTTAGAGATTGATTGATAAAATGGGCTATACATTAAGTAAGATAGTATTATTGAAAAAATGGTAAGTTCTACTCTGATCTAAAGTGTAAGCTCTCTTCGTTTTATTTTGGTTTTAGTTGACTTGTGTCACAGCAAAAGCTCAGAAATTAATGTAAATTTCAAAGAGTGACTGCACTATACTTTATAAATCACACCTCTTCATGCCATTCTATTATAATATGTGGTTTTTGAAATATCAAAAATGGATTGACTATTTTTATGTTCATTTCATGTTGTAAAACTATTTTTCAAACGTCATTAAGCTTTAAGAGTTCTTGGACATGGTCTGACTCTGTAGAAATGTCATACTTTTTATACACACTCCTTATATAGTTTTATTCAGTGCAAAAATTGTGGCATTTGAAGTTATGGTTCTCTCCTCTTCCCCACACTTACCCCCCCATTTTGGCGCAAGAAGCTATTTTCTGTAGTTCACAGAGAAATTGACATTTAGTTCATTATTTTGTGAAAAATGCTCTGTGGTCCTAGAGTATTTGAATGCACTGTCATTATTTTTTCCCTTGTAAAATTCTGATTTCAGAGGCATGTTCAAATTACATCTTTCCTCTGTTAAGTGAAGCCATGACATCTGTATGCAGTGTTTGTAAAGTATTGAATTAATTTCAGACTTAGTCTGCAAAAGGAGAGGTTTCAATAACCTATAGCTGTGAGTCATGTCTGTAGAACTGAGACAGTTATGCCCACTCATCTAGTGCTGGTAGTGATCCTACTGAAGCCTCATAATACTTTAAGTCTCATATAAAATAAAACTGACCTTGAATGAATATTATAAAATTTTTTTCTTCCACTAATATGAGAGGTATTATTGTCAGTTACTAAAGTTGCCAAAACACTTGAGATTTTGCTTTAATCTGTTCCTTGTGATTTTTACAATTTTCCCTAGCCTGAGTAAATGTTGTCTGACAAACTATGTGTGCATATGGTGCTGCATTATGGTCTCTGATGTTATTGTGGATCCCTGGGATGGCAGCATCTCTGTTGTGAGGAAAGGCTGTGAGAGTTGGGACTGTTTAACATGAAGGAGGCCTGGAGGTATATCAATACCTAAAGAGAGGATGCAGAGAGGATGAAGCCAGGTTCTTTTCAGTGCTGCCCAGTGAAAGTCAATGGGTTGAACTGCAACTCGCAAGACTGCATCTGAACATCAGCTTTTTCACCATGAGGGTGACCCAGCACAAGCTTGTCTGGAAAGGCTGAAAAGTCCCCATTCTTTGCGATGTTTTATATATAACCAGCTAGAATTGAACGTTTCATGGTGGCATGAGAATATTTTCATTGAAATAAGATGTCTGAAAAATGCAACCTAACTGGGCCATTTTGAAAACTAAATTTTTTTTCTTTAATTTCCAGATCAGTTGATCAAAACTGACCCTTTTTCTGTTTGACTAATACGTGTATTGGGTTTGCATGCCAAGATCTTTGTAGCACAGGGGATACAGGGGTGGATTCTGTGAGAGGCTGACAGAAGTTTCCTTCATGTCTGATGGAGACAATGTCAGCCAGATTCAAGACAGACCTGTCACTGGCCAAGGCCAAGCCCATCAGAAACGATGGTAGCAGTTCTGGGATAACAGACTTACGAAGAGGAAAAAGCTCTGCATAGTTGCAGCCACAGAGCAGAATGTAGATATGTGAAACAGTTCTGTGGACACCAAGGTCAGTGAAGAAGGAGGGAGAAAAGGTGCTCTGTAAGTGCATTATTAACATAATAAATAATAAACTCACATAGATCCTCTCACCAACATGGTGTGTAACAGAATTCCTTTATTAAGGAAGAACAAAGGCTTATATAGCAAGTTTGCATCATGACAGGTCACAGCACATGGCGTGTCAAACCAAGCACAAGAAGGCACTCTACTGAGCACATGCAGTGCAGTACCTTGGAGACTACAGCTTCCAGGATGCCTTTCTGGCATTCTTCCTGTAATACAAACCCAACAGTGCTCCAGGCACCAGAACAGAGATTCCCATGCAGTCTGTCACCCTGCAGCCCATGGAAGTCCATGGTGGAGCAAATCCATCTGCAACCTGTGAAGGACCCCATGCCAGAGTCAGTGGATGCCTGAAGGTGGCTGTGACCCTGTGGGAAGCCCATCCTGGAACAGGTTCCTGGCAGGACCTGTGGCCCTACAGAGAGAGGACCCCATGCTGGAGCAGGTTTGCCGGCAGGACCTGTGTCCCTGGAGCAGCTCATGAAGAACTGCAGCCCATGGGAAGGACTCACTTTGGAGAAGTTCATGGAGGATTATCTCCCTTGTCTTCTGTGGGAGAGACCCCATGGCAGAGTCCTCCCCACGAGGACGAAGGAGCAGGAGAGACAACATGTGATGAACTGAACTCAGCCCCCATCCCTCTGGGCTGCTGTGGAGGAGGAGGTAGAGAATATTCAGAGTGAAGTTGAATCCATGAAGAAGGGAGAGATGAGGGGAAGTTGTTTTGAAATTGTGCTTTTATTTCTCATTGTCCTATTCTGATTGGTTTGGTAATAAATTACATTATTTTTCCCTGAATACAGTCTGTATTGGCTGTGGCAGTAACTGGTGAGTGATCTCTCCTTGTCCTTGACCCACAAGCCTCTCATTCTCTTCCCTGTCCAGCCAAGGAGGAGAAGAATAGAGCGGCTTTGCTGGGCACCGGATATCCAGCCAGGCTCAACCCACCACAAGCTCACACAATGCTTCAAGAATTTGTTTCAGAAGAACTTGTGTGTATGAAAGAAACCACTAAGAAACCTTGAAAACCCTGTTCTAATGGAAAATCACCTTTCCTGTGACATTGGAAATATTTGCTCTGTGAATGCCTATGATGTCACAAGTGACAACTAAGATTAAATATGTTTCATTAATAAAAGTTTATACTTTCCTGTCATTACCCTTAGTAATAATGACAAGGTAAACTAATAAACTGAATCAAATATATTTTGTGAAAGCTGTTTGTAATTTCCATAAGGCAAGATTGGAGTCTGATATTTTAAATGTGTGTTTCAAAGGGGACTTTTTTTTTTGCTATAGACTATATTATGTTAGTATTTAAACACAATGCATCATTAGTTTCAAGAGAATCTTCTGGCTATTGACAAGATACGGTTCTGCATCATGGGAATTTCAGAAACCCTTTTACCTGTCAAAATTTATACTTATTACTTACCAGATGAACTGTGATCAAATCAAATCACGTTGTCTGTTAGAGCCCTGGCAACAAGTCTCCTTCTGAAGTAGATGTTCCAATCATTTACTCTGCCAGGTCTCAGTTTTATTTTGGAGTCCTGCGCTTTTCAGCTGTCTGAGCTGAGTGTATGGTCTTTTTTCAACCCTTTTTTAGAAATTTTGACTTGGGTTATAGTTCGTCTCTTCAGGCAGTAGCTAAGAAATACACACACTATGTAAGGGCTTTATAATCACTTGTTATTTTCGCCAGTACAATATATTTGCAGATATAGACTAATTAATAAAAAAATACCTCAATCTTTTTTCTTACTCTGATTTCCCTAGGCTTCTTAGCATGCTTTGACCTTCATATCAGAATCCCTAATAGAAGCCAGGGGTCTGCCACTTTCCCACAGAATTCTCCTTAAAATCTTGATGCTGATATCTGTACATTTATATTTTACCACTCTCCTTCCTAAGTTTCTTGCATGTCTGCTGAGAAACTTCTCACTTATTATTTTCAGCTACTTAATTTAATGATTCATAACTCAGCTTGTGTCATGTAATCAGAGTCCCATACCAGATGACATGGGACTGCTCAGTTACCTCCTTTACAGAATTAGAAAGCTGGTTAGCCAATTATTTACCTTAGGGAGCTGCAGTTGATTGAAGTATCATAAAAATTTAGTGATTTTTCCACTGTTAATTATGCTCAAGATATAAGAAGTACTATTTTTGGATTTATGTCAGTATAGAGAACCAATGAGTAGAGAAGGCAACCAGATACTATGTTTAAAAATAACAGTGCAGCATAAGTAAAAGTTTGTTGTTTTACAAACACAGTTTAGTATGGCTTTAATTTTATTTTTTTTGTTTGTTTGTTAGAAGAATTGGATATCTGGCAAGATTTACAATGGAGAAAAAATTTTTTTTTTTTTGTTAGTCCTTAGAGGTAGTCTTTAGAGAACAAATACACTAGGTCTATGATGTTTTATGCCATTCAGATGTCTGATCCAAATACCTGTATATCTTATCTTATTCTTGAAGGAGAATTGAAAGCTCTGGTTTCGTAGGTAACATTCCTGTTTGGTTGTAAACATAATTTTTGAAAGAAAAAAAAAAGTACTAATAATAAATATAGGTAAATAAATACAGTTAATAATAGCAAAATTTGACAACATCTGCATAATCATATGTCTCTAAACCACAATTTATACAATATATAAATTTACTTGTCACAGATTTTATAGCATTAATAAAACATTAAGTAGCATAAAATAATATTGAGTTGTTTGCTTAAGGGAAGATTATAGGCCTAGAATCTAAATCACTATCTACTTTTATGATTGCATTAAAATTGTTTCATAGAAACATAGAACATTCTAAGTTGGAAGGGATATTGAAAGATTGTCTGGTCAAAACTATCACAGCAAAGGGAGCCTAGATGAAACTATCTAGTACTCTGTCTAATTACATCTTGGACATTCAGTGATGGGGACTCAAGCACATGTATAGGGAGTTTGCATCAATTCTCACTGTAAAAAATTTCCTTATATCAGGATGAAACCTTCCTGGTGAAACCTGTATCCACAGGCCCTTGTGTTCTCCATGTGGCTTCTCATGAAGAGAGATTTTCCACCCTCTCACCCTCTTTGTACTGGAGTACTGTGATGAGATCTCCCAGAACTTTCTATTTTCCTGGCAGAAAAGGTCTAACTCCTTCAGTATTTACTCATTGATCACTTTTGTGACCCTCTTTTGGACCTTCTCCAGTGTGTTTGTGTCTTGAGAATCGTGGGAAGCAGAATTGGATATAGTACTCCAGGTTTGGCCTGACAAGTGCTGAGTAGAGGGGAATGTTCATGCCTCTCTCTCTGCTAGTAATGCCACTGCAGATGCAGTACAGGATCCACTTTGCCTTTGTTGCTACACTGGTGCCCTTTGAAGTCACGTTCAGCTTTTACTTGTCCACCAGGCCTCCCAGGTCCCATTCAGCAGGGCTACTCCCCAGCCATGCAGATCCTAGCCTGTACTGGGCCCTTTAGTTATGTGTTCCCCAATGCAGGACTTAGCACTTGTTTGTTTTAAATCTCTTACTGCTTGCCCACTCTTCTGCTTGTCCAAGTCTCCCTGTAAACTGGCTGTTCTTTCTGACATGTTCACCTCACCACTCAGTTTGGTGTAATCAGCAATCTTGGTAAGACTGCCTTCAATCCCACCATCCAGTTTGTTTATGAAGTTGCAGGGCCCAATAATTACCCTGCTTGTGTTGTGCTGCCAGTCTGAGTGAAAACCATCCATCACCACTCTCTGAGTGAGTCCTGTTGGCCAATTTCCTATCCACCTTGCAGACCACCTGTTCAGACTGTGTCTTGCCAGTTTGCCCAGTTTGCTGACTTCTGTCATATGCAGCCACACCATTGAAAGAAACAAAATGACTTCTTCATTTGTGACATTTTCTGTAATACTAGTAGGAGGAGTCTCTTGCTTTTCTTTTAATGGGATCCAATATAACTTATTGTCTTGAAAAATATGGAAAAACCACCCAATAGTAACCTTCTATATTTGTTGAGATCTTACCAATGATTTACTTTGGGTAGCAACCCAACATCTCATTAAAAAATTTGCAGTTTAAACATTTAGTAATTTCTTTGTATAATTTCTATATCGGACAGTTAGAGTTAGATGATTAGCAACATAAAAACTAGAGAACTGAAATCATTCCATTGATATATTTTGGAAATTCTGACAATCGATTGTTTGGATGTTTTCCGTGCTAGTAGATTTTTATGAGTTCAATGAATTCAAATTATAAAGAAGGCATCTTGAACCCTTTTGTTAAACTCAAAAATGTTGTTACAAGCAAGAGGAATACAAAATGTAAAGCAAATAATCTATTGCTAGTTTAATTAGAGTCGTAATAGTTTAATAAAAAAATTATTATTATTCCAGTTACAATTATATGATCACTTATAGTTCACACATATGTAGTTAAAGTGGTACAAGTTTTCTGGTATCCCTGGTGTTATGCACAGTCTCATAAAATTGGTGGATTTGATCCTGCCAGTGAGGGGTGGAAGTGAGATGTAGGGATGAATCATCAGCCACCTTGGTCCTTTACCTGCAGCAGAGTGATGTTGATTTTCATAGCTTCCTGCTCACTCAAGGACCACCTGGGGACACTTCCATGTGCTCTACATGAAATCATAAACCCAAAAATAAAAACCTGCTCCAACTCTTGTTCTTTTTGCACTGGTCTGCAATGTCTTTGTTAATTCATGTAGTATGTTTTGCATATGAGTTTGATTTTTTTGCTCCTAAAACTATTTAATTTCCAAGGTTTCATTCTTTTGTTGACCAATAATTGACCTGTGGTGTATTATTAATAGCGATGGGGCCAGAGTACCATCCATTACATTTCCAAGGCTTCTGTTATCATCAAATGCTCTTACTCCCTGGTGGAGTATTTTATTCTCGAGTCATAGACAGTTCATTCTACACAAAATAACTACCTGTTGCCACTATCTATTAATTACAAAAATACATATATATATGTATAAATATATATAGCATTATGTGTTACTTGAAATTACTATACAAAGCTAGGCAAAAGCTAAAGCAAAGTAGGCAATAGTTACCTAATCTTTAAATTATTTTGGTAGCAAATTAAAAAATTGCCAACGTTGACCAAGACAACTCCTAGGTCTCCTAGGCAACAGACACTGATGGACCAACTCCATATTACTTAATCTAATTCTCTTGGAACTCATATTTTTGCTCTCCACTCTATTCTGTAGAGGTTAATTCCACAATTTAATAACATTGTAAAAAGCAGACTCTATTTTTTTTTTAATTCCACTTCTGTTTTTTCTACATACTGACAAGTAAGTAATAGTAGATAAGTGATTTTCTACCTTGTTTTCAATGATTTTTCTAATAATTCTTAGCTTCTTATTTTTGTTCTAACCATTGCCTAACACCCATGTGTGGCTTGCAGAGAAGTTTTTTGGTTCTTTACTAGTACTTCCAACTTTCCAACCAGTTTCATGTTTCTGTTGTTTTTGAAAAGGTTTTAACATCAGCAGTTATGCTTCTGGTAAGCAGTTATTGCAATATTTCTGCTCATGAGGTTTTTGAAATCTCTTTACTAAAAGTTAGTTGTTAGTTTAGTCAGTGTTATTGTGATTGAATAGTCAGATTTTTGTCTGCACTATTTTCTATTTAGTGATATGGAATATATTCTGAGTACTTTTACATCATCAGCAAACTTCGTTACTTGACTTTTGTCCCCTTCTTGAAGACCACTTATGCATATGTTAAGCATCACAGACCGTGTATACCTCCTTGGGCAACCCTTTCACTTAGACTAAAGTCTAAGTCTAAGTCTAAAGCCTAACCACCTTTTCCTTTCAAAAGGACTTTCCTTTTATCTCACAGTGGTTTAATTTCTTGAGAGCTTCAGTGAAACAGTTTTTTGAAAGCTTTTCAAAACCCAAGTACATCCCATTGATCAGAGCACCTTTGTACACCTGTTCTTTGAGTAAAAATACAGGAGGCAAGACTACTCTTTTCTGAGGGAAATATTTCCCAGAATACATTGTTTATATACATATCTCCTCATTCTATCCTTTATGACATTGATCTGCCTGGTATGAAGGTCGGCCTTCCTGGGCTATCATTGTTTGATCTCTCCTAGGACATTTTTATTGGATTGTGTCACATTTGCTACCTCTTGGTATGGAGAATGATTTAAATGATATGCTGTACACTGCAGCAATTTCACATCTGAGTTCTTTTAGAGCTCTTGAGTGAATACCATCTGCTCCTGGCAGTTTGTCACTATTCAGCTTGTTCTAAATCCTCTTATAGTGACAAACTAGTTGGAGACAATTCCTCAGTCTCCCCTTCTGTAAAGAATGACTGTTGGAAACCTTCGCTTCAGACCTCATGAGCCCTTCCTTCTTTTATATTATGATTGGCAATTAGGTTCACTGAGTATGTCTGCACTGGCAAGGATTTCAGACCAATTTGTAGTGTGATACAACTGTTGCTGAGGACCTATGAGTACACGATCCATTTCTCACAATATCTTGTCTCTTATTTATTAAAGATCTATATTATTATTAATATATAAATATATATATGTCTAATTCTAATCTAGTCCCATGGACTGAACACCTGGCATATATTAGGTGCACTAACTTCCAGCTTAGTTTCATTTGAAAGCAATTTAGTTCATGCACGCCAAGATTGCACTAAGCCTGGAACAAGGGATCCTGAAAAATGTTTATGTTCATAAAGATTCCTCCATGAGGTACATAGCTGATGTCACACATTGATTCAAACAGTGGAAGTTGCATTTGGAGATCAGTTGAATAAAAGGAGAGAGACTGACAGAGAGAGAGGGAGAGAAAGGGAAAGAGATAATTCTAGAAATTGAATGTCTCGGAAATGTGGTAGAGGACTCCCTGGGGAAACATATTCCATGGGCATACTCTCCAGTGTAGTAGGGTCACCCAGTAATTTTTTGGCCATGGTAACTGTACAGTTTTCGTCAGGCCTTGCTCAAACTAGTTTTTTTTGTTTGTTTGTTTGTTTTCTTCTTATAATGTTTTCAACACTAATTAAAGCCCATTTTTATCAGGGATGGTTGCATGCTGACTGGATTTTAAAACTCATGTGTGCATTTTGTTGGGTTAAGCAAGGTAAATGTAAACCCTCATGCAAAAGCTACAATCCAAGGGCAGAAAAGAGGAGAAAGAGGGGGTGATTCTCCTGTGAGGAATATTAAAGCTCTTCCTACCTAGATATAGGGCTAAACTAAATCACTTTGTTTCTGCTGACTCTTTTATAATCTAATTTACCAGAAATAAAAAAAAAAAATCCATGAGATATTGTTTCCAAACAGAAAATTACTTTATTTTTAATCACTGGAAATGACACACTGTACACTTAGAAAAGCTGTTCAGAGGGAATAATTTTATATTTAAATTATATTTCTATAATTTTTGAAACAGAAATTAACTCATGAGGACTCAAATTCAAAAAAAAAAAAAAAGCCATTTCATACTTCCGTGCTCATAAAACAGTTTAGGGCAGTGCATATTTGACATATGCATATTCTTTAGTATCTCCCTCAGGTGTTCTGACATTAGAGAACGCAGTGCTTGGTACACTGCTCAGCAGCTGGAACTGCTTACTTCTAATAGAGGCACCGAGTAGGTACAATGCTGTTCTTTAAATAAATTTGGTGAAAAGATAACAAATTAATATGACTTTTTTTTCCTGTGTGTGATAGGAAAGAGAATATAAGTAATGAATTTTTCTCCACTTGGTGCAATTTCTGTTTCGTATGTTCATTTCTGCCTTACTTTTATTCTATTTCTATCAGACTGCTAGGTCAGGTAAGTAGGAACCTTAATTTCTCTCTATAGTCTATGGGCTTAAGAACAAAACATAAGCAATGTAATAAATCTCCAGGGAAAGTAGTCCTCTTTTTCCTCTTTCTTCCTGTCCTTTTTCAGTTAGACAATGCTGGTCTTTAACTGTTTATCAGCGTTTCCAATTATAGAGACAGGAGCGAACAATGAAGGCAGCACACATGTGCTGACCCAACCTAAACTGTGATGCATATCCTTACATGCTTTCCTTTGGTTAGGTAATTGAATAAAACAGTACAGTTGTACACAGAGGGAATGGATGTGGTTTTGTTGGTATATACTAACACAGCGGAGACTAAAGCTCCTTCTCTGCTTCCCAGTTACTTAAAGTTCCTTGACCTTTTAAATGCATTTTGGCCACTAGCACTTTATTGAAAGATGAGCATAAGTAGATGTTAAGATTGACATTTTATTTAGGTGGAGACTGACAAGAATTGTCTGAATGCAGAAAACTGTAAAAATGTAACTTTGCTTAGAACTATCTATTATCATCTTTGAGAATGAAATTCTTATTTTCTAAATTGCTAATTCTCTCACTTCACCTACTGACCCTACTCAGATTTGTTACATTTGGCCCGGAGAGATGTGTATCATATTTTACACATAAATTTCTTAAATGTTTCTTAGTAATGGTTCTTATTATCCTAGGCAAGATAGTAAATGAGTAGGACACAAGAACTAAAACAGGCAAGACAGTAAATCCAATTATGTAATTTAATTCTTTCTGTTAAAAAATACTTAAATAACCCCAGTGGCAAAATCTAATATACATAATGGCTAATCACTATTGCTTTTTTATTCTTTTGCTCACTGGATGGTGCAGTACATAGTATCTTACTTTGTATTTTTTACTCCAGTATGTTGTCCAGTTTCCAGTAGCAACTGAACAAACATCAAGTCAATTAAAACTGAGGGAAACCGAGAATACCATATTTATTCAAAGTGAAGTGTGTATCTTAACATTAAGGATGGTTGCAAATCTCTTTGCAAATGCAGTGACATGTAGCTAGCACCATATCATCTACAAGAGAAACGCAGCATTAATAAAATTAATTAATATTCTACATGGTCTGTCTTAAGAGTGAGCTAAAGAGACTAGTGGAATCTATATTGCCTTATTCAGAGTCTTTTCCCACTGTGAGTCTGATGGGAAATGTCACAAGAGGAAACTGCTAGGGTTTTCAACATTTCTAGCATTAGCCTGAAATTCTGCGATAATAGATTTTCTTTCTTTTTGAATGTAATCAAAAAGAGGAAAAGCTGGCAAAGGCAAGGACGTATATGTGTGTTGGGGAGGAATTTGTGAGTCAGTCCCTTTACAGCCTTCAGAAAATCTTTGACTCGAATTTGAATTGAAAGTTTAATTTTTTAGGATCAAATTGCCTTTTTATGAGATTGCTTTTTAAAAAATAAAACAACACAAGTGAAAGGTACTTGTGAAGTGTACTTGAAATAATGTCTAGAAGCTTAAGAGAACTGAGCTGCAAAAGTGTCAGACCACACTGTTAGCTCTCAGAGCATTGGGAAGAGCAGCAGAGAAGGTCAGCAAAAAGAATATCTATATTGCCTTGAGTGATAATGTGGGCTCCACATTACAGGACTTTTGCAATGCAATTTAATTTGTGCTAAACTTTTTGATTCATACCTTTTGAAAACCAATGACATCTGAAAGCGGACAGGCAAAACACATATGTGTTTATGTTGTCGGGTGTTATTTCTAAACAACAGGTGACAATGTTATATCCAAATGAAAGATAGGTAATTTTAATCTCTAACCCAAAGACTGTGCAGTATTTTCACTGCTCAGTTCCATCAGATTATAGGGTAGGTTTAAGCTCATTAACATTCCCTGTACCTGGAGTCTGTACCCTTCAATCATTACAAAAAGCTCTAATTGGTTAAATGAATACCTCAGGGTTTTACCGCAACTGAATTTCACTCTCAGAGAATTAACTTGAGCTGCATCCATAATGGAGAGCTGTGGTACTGAAGATAAGTTAATAAGGTTTGCACCCCATCTGTGCTCTGAGATTCCTGAAAATAAGTCTGTCATTGCAGTTTCTCACTAGAAATCTTTTCAAGGTAAGTTTGCTTCATAGGACATAGCATATTTTACTTTTGTTCCTTCAGGCTCAGTAATTCCTTCTTACTGAAAAAAAAGTCTCTTTTTTCTTCTAGCTATTAAGACATAACAAAGTTGCTAGACCTCTGATATCTAAAAATTGATCGTGAATTGTCCGTCTCAGAACATAGAGCATTGGAACATATATTCTCACTGCTACAACTCAAATAATTTTTACCATTTTTACCTTTGCATCCAGAGAACTGAGTTATAACTAAACTGCTGTAACTCTAAGATGACAAGTATTTTTTTTCTATTTTAAATGGCACTGAAAAATATTCCAAGTTTGAAGATTGCTTTAAAATGGGAAATAGCACATTCTTAGAGGTATATCAACTCTCTTGCACCAAAAACTGTGAAGACACAGACACTCATTTTCTGCTTAAGATCATGCATGAGCCACAGAAGAGTCCAAATCCATTGACTTTGTATCCTTGAAAGATTTTGTAAGTTCTCTGAAAAACCTAAGATATTTTACTGAGTGCTTTTATTCTTATTTATTAACAAAACTCTGCTTAGCATTTCTCTTGTCTAATGACTGCTTACATGAATTGATTGACATGGTCGTTTCTCTCAGGATTTTAGGAAGATTGTGTTGTTTTCTGCCTGTAAGCACATAAATTATGATAATATTTTAAAAATTTGACATTAAAATAATGTTCAAAGATTAACAGTAAAAGGATTCACAAATATCAGGTTTTTACCTTGCACTTACAATTAAAATTTACCAATTCTATATGCTGTCACACCTTTACTTCCTCAGCTTGTCATAGAAAAGGTTTGAGATTATTGTACAGTTTTGTTTTCACTAAGGACAAATGACAGTACTGGAGAACTGAAATTCCAAAAAGTGTTACTAAAAATAAACCAACAACACCCAATAAAGTTTGGTGCTTTGGATATACAGTAAGCTGAGTGGTCAAAAGCTTTCTCTATTGGTGCATATCTGGGATAAATTCTGCCTGTATTATATGGGTTTAGTGTTAGACATATGCACCTTCATGAATGTTATTATGAATGTTATTACCACCAAGAGGGCCCTTTACCATAGCAACATCCCCACAAAAAGCAGTTGTGCCAAAAATACTTCCCGTAAGTGAAATAGAGAACATGAACTTGGTGTCCACAAACTTTGCCACAAAAATGGTGTTTCACAATATTAATGGTTTAACTATTCTCAAAAATTTAGTAGTGTGGCATTTTGACCTCGTTTCCACATTTTACATGAGACTGGCTAGCTATGTCATTCTTTTTATTGTTGATGACCCTGTTACTTTAAGGGAGAAGGTGTAGTTGCTATCAAACAGATAAAATGCTGAAAGGTTAAGGCAATAAAGCAAGTTACTATATTTCATTGCTGAGAAAATTACTTGCCTGTAACTGTTCAGTGAAGAAGCGAAACATTCAAGAATCCATTTCTTAATGGTTTTCCTTAACAGTGACCTGGTGTCTCAGTGTCAGATAAAACAAAATGATGGGAAGATTTTCTAATTGCTTTTGTCTGGCTGCTTAATCAAGTGGCCTTTTAAAGTCCAGCCTGTGAAAGATATCTTGAGGGTTTGAGCAAACAGTTAGGAAGAATAACCCACTGATTAAGGATAAAAGGATGCATGATTAGTGTGAAGTTTTGTCATTTATTCATTCATCTTTATAACATTTAGGGCTTAGTTTTGCCCAGCAATATGTTGATAAACCCCTGGCCCTGAAAGCCCAGCAGCACTCTTTCTTTCCTTTTTTTCTTTCTTTTTTTTTTTTTTCTTTTACCACTGTCAGTTCATCTCATGGTCTAGGTTATAGGGATCAAAAGTCAGACCTCTGTTCACTGCAATCCAGCAAGGTTTGAGTGATCTCCAAGTGACCATGAAGATGTCTGGGGTTTACGTGTAGTCACAGTCCTCTGGGTTATTCTTAAATCCCTTCTCTCATCCAGTAATGGGCAGTTTATAAATCAGGTGATGTATGAAGTCTTTGATAACCTGTAAGTCCTGTATCTAGTAAGGAAGGCAGTCTTGTGTGGAGCCATACAAAATCCTGCGCAATCTAAGAGGCAGATTTTGTTCTTTGATGTATAGTTAGTTTCACATTTAATGCAAAATCATCTGAGCCTGAGCATTGGGAAAAAAATGAGAGAAAGTTTTGACTAGTTTGCGTATTTGAGTAAATTACACAACCTGACAAATTTGCTGACAGGACCAAGCTATTAATGGGAATTCCGACACTGGCTAGAAAAGGATACACAGCATTTATTTTTATTCTGTATTTTGTTTTGATACTTTTCCTTGAACAATCTGTGAACTACCCTAGCCCTGCTCTGAGGGTAAAATTATTGCATGTCTTTCCTGAATCACTAGTTTTGTTTTTTTGACAGGGATTAGGAACAGCTAGTGTCTAATTTCAGAGCCAGTTGTATTGAAATGCTCCCAGTGCTGGCTGTAAACCTTGCTTGTGGGCTGCCCTTTGGTCTCTATCTCATATAAACCAATTCAGCCTGTGGCCTGTAGTGGCTTACTATGGAAACAGATTCTATAGATTCTATAGCTGTACAAATCTCTGGCATTTCTAGGATTTATCATTTGACATGAGGAAGGAGTTTGTCTCACAGGTAGGAAATCCTGTAAGGCTCAACAAATTTTCAGTCTTATGCCATAAACACAGTAGAATTCTATATTCACATTAATTTAGGTAAAAATTATTTAAACTACAGATGTGAACACATTCAGCTACAGGAGAACTGCCTCTTTCAGAGTAACAAGCAACTGGCTTTTAAAGATAAGCAGGTAGTTGTGCTATGGGAGATGGACAGCTGCTGTGAGGACCAGATTTGTCAGTGACACAGGTCCATCACTATTGTGAATCAAATTTCAAAAATCTAAAGTCTAAAATTATAAATCACCTAAGCACTAAAAAGAGAAAAATGTTTTCTAGATTCATTTCATGCCAGATATATAAAATAGGGAGAAAATCACAGGTCACCCTTTGTGATTGAAATAAAAAAAGTTGTTTATGCTATTTATGTCATTTATCTTAATATTGCCAAGAAGAAGAAGCCTGGCATGATGTCCAATACCAATATGGGAAGCTCCAAGTGAATACCCTGTGTGCATGAATTTTACACTCTAAATATTAGATATTAATTATTCAATTAATTAATATAAAATTAATTAAATATTCAAATATTCATTTTCTAATAATTTATTAATCACAGTGGTTGACACTGGAGAATGTAATTATTACATACCGCTTCTAACAAAATTATATCCCTACTTATTATCATATTACCATAGATACATTATTATTACAGAATAACCTTTGCTCAGCTACTAACCAAGAGTAATTATTGTAAATTATTTGAACATTCTAATTTAGTGACAATACCTTACTTCCCTTTAAGAACAACAAAATTTCATCATAGCCAGGTAATAAGACAACTCACATGTGCCATTGTACTCTTTCCTGTATTCCAGTGAAACTAAATAATCTCGGCAGAGTTAACCTGAAGGAAAAATCTGATTCTCTTTTCTGGCTTTGTTAAATCTCTCCTGTCTTTCATGTTGTAATAATGGTTACAGCAATGCACAATACTTAGTTTGTGCTTAGTATGAAGCTTTGGCTGAGTTTTTCTTGAAGATAAGCTACAGACTGAAAAATATCTTCCAGGTATATTCTAGAGTTTGGGGTTGGTTTTTATAGGGGGTGTACCTCTAATTGTTGCACACTGCTATTTAATGTGTGAAACAGTACTTTGCCTGTAGAAAAGAAAAGTAACTTATTCATCTTATTTCAGTATCTAATTGTTGAGACTTCTAAGAATAAGACAGGATATGGTCAGGCAGCTGTAGTACTGGGATTAGATCAATATACAATAGTTACGAATACACAAAAAAGTGCTTGTTCCAAAAATTCTCAGTGTTGAATAGGAAGTAGATAAGAAAAGCCTGTACTTACTGTGTGATTAAGGGAAAAGTTTAGAGAAAGCTAGGAAACCAGTTACCAAAATAACTACATGTAAAGAAAGGCTGAAAAAGAAATAGTGGGTTCCACATTCAGGTTTACAAACGGCACACTTGCAGGTGTTCATGCTTGCTACAGAACATACCTTTATAATACTTAGGAAGCAAGACGGAATGGGTTCAGGAAAACAATTGTAACAACTCCAGTAAAGCCACAAAAGTTTAGGAGGGAAAATGTCTTCTATTGTGAAATGGAAATAAAAAAGACACTTAAGCAGAGCCTAGCTAATACACAGGAAAGTTTCTAAAGTGTAAATGCAGTTTCTGTGTATTTTGTGGTAGAAGTAAAGAAATACTATGGGTTATTTTATGTGAGCTATAAGCTTTAAACCAGTAATAAATAGAATCAAGGGTGCTGTCAAACATATTTTGAGGCTGTGATCTTATGGTTCTGAACCCCTTTGGAGTAGTTAGCGAGGCAGGGAAATGAAAACTAACACAGTTGAGCTGTACCTACACAGACAGGACCCCAGAACAACAGTACTACTGCATGCAAGTGAATCATCTTTGCATTGCTTGCATGGTTTTTCTTGTTGTGGTGAGGATATATGAGATGTGTTACATGGGCTTGCATAGATTACAAATGTGAAGTTCAGTTATTTTTTACCTGTGATGCCAACAATTTGTAAACCTGATGTAGGTAGTGCTTACTAGATCTCCCACTGCAGTCAATGAGATTGGCTGTTCTTTATGAAGAAAGGAAGATCATTTTAGTTTTTGTGAAGGGGGAATATGTAAAAGAAAGAAGCATTGCTAATCTGCAATAATTACTGTGAAGTATTTAAACAGTTTTTCATTGAAGATGTCTAATTGATAGGCAGTCTGAATATAGAATGATTGACATTCTTTAAGGTAAACATGCAGACTTATTGAGCAAAAGGAAGTGCTGCTTTGAGATAGTGATATAATATCCAGGACTGGTGCTGTATTCTATGTAATCATCTTCAGTCTTACAAGTAATTTGTCTGAAAGGAATTTTCTACATAAGAACTTGTAAGACATCCTTGTCAGCAGAGAAGACTTCTCTGAAAGATGTGTTCCTAGACTTTTGTTTTGTTGCCAAGATTAATTTGTCAAACATATGGAATAAATGAAGAAGGTGCACAGGGCAATCTCTCTCTCTTCAGAGAGAAACAAGAAAGGAAACACTAGTTCTGAAATATATTTCATCCAACTTTTAGTCATGGAAAATAATTCTTAAAATTATTACATTATTTTCTATGTATTGAAATGTGGCTGGAAATCAGATTCAAGTTTCATATCTAGTTTACTTTTAAAGAAAAGTATTATTCAGACCCAGATTGTAAAGTTCAATTTGATCCTTAAGAATTTTTTTTAATGCCAATTAAAACCAAAAGACCCCCATATTTCTACCTCTGCTGCCAGGTAACCTAGAGAACAGATATGACACTGTTTCACCCCTGCAAAGGTGCACAAGAACCATGATGCTTTCCAAAGAGCATTAGAAACATCTTGGAAGCTCTACTGATCATAATACTGAATGACCTTCAGAATACCGGGTTTCTAGATTTCGTACTGCAGGTCTGTTCTTGAATTCCTCTATGTATTATTGTAGTACACCTTGCTTAAGCATCATATACATAAGGAAGATCCTGAGAATAAATTACCTCTATGGACAGTATTGGAAGAGAAAATATTTGATTATTAAGTGTGAAAAGAAGTCTTTTAACCTTAATATTATCATCTCACAGCTGGACTTACAGCAATTATGTGTAACAACTACTCAGCCCTTTTCAATTATATCTATCACAGTATGCTATTCATGCTTATGACTTCCCCATGTTTCATCACTGTTCATTTGTTTCTCCTTAAAATTGTTTAGTTTTCTTTCCACAGTGTTTTCAGCCACTGAGAAGCTATCAGTGTATATAAGCAGAAAAAACTAATAATTTCCATGAATTTTTTTTTTCCTTTGTAGATGCAGAATTTTAATAATATACTGGTCCATTTTATTATTTTTTTTGCAGTCTTAGGGCCTGCAGCATTCAAAACCAAAAATAACTCATCATGAGCATCCTCTTTTCTGACTTTCTTTCTGCAGTTCTTCTTTCAGGCCACTGTTTAAACATGGCACTGGAATGGGCAGGGAGGTGGTGGATTCTCCGTCCCTGGAGGTGCTCAAGAAAAGACTGGATGTGGCACTTAGTGCCATAGTCTAGTTACTGTAACGGTGGTGGATCAAGGGTTGGACTTGATGATCTCAGAGCTCCCTTCCAACCCATCTTATTCTATGATTCTATGATTCTATGTTTAACAGTCCTGATTACTGAAATCACTGCACTATTATTTTCATTCTAAGAGTTACACATTATAGACCTTGTAAAACTGTTCTTGAAGAATGATACTCTTCACTCTGAAAGAAAGCAGCATATTTTTGCTTATTTATTTCTATTTCTTAAATTCCTAGTCTTTAATTTTATTCATTATAACAGTTTGCAGTATTATTAATCAGGCAGTAATTTTGCTGAGTCTCATATTTTGGTAAGGAACTTCTATCAAAAGTTTTTTAAATGTCTGAATAAATTGCAGCTACCTGATTTACCTTAGACCTTTTATTCTTAATTACTTACACAGATGAAATGTTAAATACAGAGATTTGTAATTTCTTTCATGTGGGCTAGCCAGACATCTACACAATAGTCTTAACTTTCCTAGTGGCAATAAGACTGTGGTTTTTTAAACATGAATAATTGCCTGGTTCCTAGCCAGGAAAGTTCTTTTGATATCTAAATAATGTTACTCATAAGGGAATTGGAACAATAGCTGAATACCGATTATGGCTATTCCTGAATTTTCCCACAATCCTGATGCTTGGAAATAAAAACATAATTATTCTAGACTCACTAAAACTATAACAACATTAATGTAACTTTTAAAAAACTGTTTCCTTCCCTCACATAATTTAAGAATATTGTTCTAAATGAGTAAATATTACCTGATTAATATAATAGTTCTGCTTTAAAATGTATCTATTTTATGTTTCCTGCCTATTTCATATAAAATGCAACTCCCTCAATGTTCTAAGTGATATTAGATAGGTATAGCATTAAAGTATAAGACAGGTTCAGGGATCATGTTATTTGTAGTTTATATGTTGCATAGAGCTACTTCTGGTGCCTAATGGAATGTCAGAGGAAATATATTCAAATTCTTGACATTTCAAACTGTATACAGTTGAAAACATGCTGTAGCCATGTATTTTCCTGTATTTTATTCTTGATTTTTTCACAATTAACAAACAGGCAGTATACTTTAGGCCAGTGATGAACATCCTTTTCATATACATAATTCATTCTTACAAAGTAATACTTACTGTAAATTGCAAGCACACATGTTAATGACAGCCAATGCTTAAAACAGTAAAATTTAATTTTGTCTAAATGAGAGAGCAAAGGTAAACAAAACATTTTAGGCACTACCATTTGTTTATGTAATTGATTTTTTCACCCCAGCTAACTCTTTACAATTGTAAAGGTAACCTGTTGGTACTGGGTACATAGTGGATACAGGAAAGCTATTAGAAAACTATTGGTTTGGTACTTGTAACATATGGTCATAAAATTCAAGGCATTAGTGTATGTTAATTCCTTAGGAATACAGAAAAGTTTTTTCATAGGCCTTAATATCTTTTAAACCTGAAAATTTTAGTGTCTGAAATGTGTTTCATTGTGGCATATTCATATCTTGCTCTGTGCCAGTTTGGTTACTGAATTGACACCATCAGACAGATTTTTATTTTTTTTAGATATTCTGCTCAACTTGTCTGAGAAGAAATCATTCCTCCTCTTCTCCAAGTCTCTAATCTACCCTTTTTCCTGAGAATTACCTCATTTTTTCAGAGAATGAATATTCTACTAACACCCGCCTTATATGTTGAAGTCCTTACTGATTTCTGAAAATAAAAATCCCATATTAGGGAACCAAGACTTTTCAATTCCAGCCATCATAAGTATTACATGAGATGCACCATTCTCTAATAGGCATTGAGCCACTCACGCATTCCCCCATCCAGTAGGGTGTGGGAGAGAATTGGAAAGGTTAAAGTGAGAAAACTTGTGGGTTGAGACAAAGACAGTTTAAGAGTAATAATTAAAAAACTCCAAACAACAACAACAAAAACTCACGGAAAAAATCCCAAACCCACCCAAAACCAATAAAAAGGAAAAGAAACAAAAAACAAAGAAACCCAAAAAAATGCAGTGATGAAAAAGAAAACCCAGTTACTCACCACCAACCAATCAATTCTCAACCAGTCCCTGAGCAACAGCAGGCCCAGACAACCTCCCTTCTCCCCACAGTTTTATCACTGGAATGGAAGGATATAGATTCTTTAGGAAGGACAAGAAGGGGACACAAGGAGGGGGTGTCTTTATGTCACTGACCCGCTGGAGTGCCTTGAGCTCTAGCTCTATCTGGTGATGGATGAGAAACCAACTGAGACCTTATGGGTCAGAATAAGAGGGAAGGCAGAAACAGCTGATGTATAGATATACATATAGGTGTTAATAACTTATTTTGTAAATCTATTCAAATAACAGCCAAAAGACATAAGATAATGTGCACAATAATGAAACTTATTCTTGTAATAATTGTTCAACTTTCTAATGCATGATGGAAAGACCTCAGCATGCATGCCATCAAGGGATACCAGGAAAACGAAGCAAAGGTAGGAGTATAGTTATCACTGAGACTTTGCCATCAGGTTACAAAATAACAATATGTAGATTTTGCAGATGCTGAAACAGTTCTGTCTCTTCTGTGTATGGCAACATCTGTTAGTGTTACATTCCGGAGAAAGAAAAAAAAAAAATTCTTCTCTTTCCAAAAGCAGAGCAGTAGATACTATCAAAGGCAAATTTCATGTTCTTTAAGAGGAAAAATTTCATATTCTTTCAGACGTTCATCATAGATAATAATTCTGAAAAGGTATATCTTTGCTGTGTGAATTAGTGATAAAATTTAAGTTCTGATTCTGTTAGACTGAATAAAAGAAATTTGCAGATTCCTTATTTTCCCTCTTCAAGAAATGTTCTTTCAGAAAACCCACTAATTCAGAGGATCAGTTAAAGACAAACAATAAAAACTAACAGTAAAGACTAACAGTAGGAAACACTGCTCAGATTTCTGAATTCTGACAAGTGAAGTTGGGTGACTCAGTGTTGGAACCTCAGTTTTGTAGTTTGCTTTTCCTATTCTACTTTTTGACACTGTTTTCACTCAAAGTTATGCTATAAAAATAATTTCCATTTTTTCCCTTAGAAATTTCATGTTATTTCCAAAGAAATTTGGAAGAGCTTGGTTTATTTCATGAGTTAATAGTGTAATACTAATCCCTGCGGATTAGGCATCATTGGGTATTGCAGTTATTTTTTTTCAAATAACTTATTTCCTTTAAAAATCATCAGAAGGTTTCCTAGAAATTCTTTACCACACCTGCAATATTGAGAAAGGCTTTTTTTGCCTCGCACATGGGTGACCATCATTTTGATGATATATGACTGTAAGTGTCCCTTTCTTATGATGAATAACACTAGGCTGCATTGCTGAAGTGGTGGATGACACAAAGAGCCATTGTTCTGATGATGTATTCTAGTGAGGGAACAACTCTGATGTAATATACATAATAAGAGCAAGTTTCTGGGAGTTATCTATCATCACAGCAATGATCATCAATGCTATATACTCTGTTGGTAGCATTGGTATGACAGTACATAATATGAAATAGAATCTCTTTACAGATGTGTCATGAATCATATTTAGTACACAAAATAATCTTGAAATGAGAAAAGATAATCCATGTTTCTTGGTTTTGTTCTGTTTTTGAGAGCAAGTCTTTCTTGAGACAATAGAGCTATAAAAATAGATAACATTGGTTAATAACTCTGCTGCCTGTGACTCCAAAATTAAACACTGCCTGGAATACACAAATTAAGCATGCCTTCTGTAGACAAAATGCAGCTTCTGACACTGCTGGTCTAATTACAGAATATATTTCACTGGGACAATATGTAGAATGTAGCCAGTTTTGTGTAGTCATCCATGACTGTACTAGCCTGTGAATTGAATCATGATCTGTGAACCGAGTGTCAGTGATGGCATGATGGATTTACAGCTTCAGTCATAAGACCTTGTTACATTATAAATATGCATTTAGTCTTTTTATGGAATATTTTGATAAATGTTTGCAATAATGTGTTTAAAGTTATGACACAAATCAAAAATGTGAAACTTGAGGTAGAGGTGCTTAAGTTTCAGTATTGCAATGTAATTAACAGGCAGACTGAACCAAGATGTGAGCAAGCGAGAACTATATTTGCATAATGATATGGCGATAATGAAAAGGACAGATGTACAGTCATAGCTCATAACACAAGTGATAGTCATGAAAATCAGCTTCTTGATGCAGCATTCACATATGAGAAAGAATGAGGAACTTAGCTGAGAATTACCCTATAAATCTTGGTCACTGGGACATCCATGTTATGTTAGATAGGGTGCTTTATCGATTTTTGTAATAGCTAATTCAAAATGATTAGATGGTGTAATATGGAGGCAAAACCTCCTGATTGTGAAGAAGTGTGACAGAAAAAAAGTTGATTTTAGTAACTCATTGCCACATTGTACCTTGCAGATTAGGCTTTTTCACACACAAATGCTATTTTTATGTCCAGTTAAATGTGATGCTATGTCCTGAAAATTAACAATACTATTTTTATACTAAGTAAAATAGACTTTTTCAAGCAATACATATAAAGTATGTTTTTAGTCTCCAAAGATTGTCTTTCAGAGGACAGATTAAGAAACAACATATTATATGTCTTATACATATTCTATACCTCTACTGCAACATATTCTGTAACAAGGGTTTCAACCCTCATTTACTTCTGAGTACCTTTGAGACAATTACATCTGATACTTTTCATTCAGGTGACTATTTCTGTTAGCACTACAAGAAATACAGGTCTTCATTTGACTTCAGTAGATAAAGTGATAAGGTCCCAAAAGACTTGTCTAAATACAGTGCTGTAAAAGTACCAAGAACAACCTAGGATGAAGCTGTTAGTAATTTATGTGTGACACAGCTGATTCTGGACTGTAGCTTTGGACCATAGATTAATAATTTCATGTTTTATGATGTAATTCTAGACCCAAAGTCTAGAAACTCCCACAGAAACACTCAGCTAATTTAATTCGGGTGTTTTCAGTGTCAGAAATGCTAAGAAAATAATGGAAATTTTGGAGAAAAAATGAGAGAATACAGAGGTGGATCGAATTGGCTTGTGTAGAAAAAAAGAGGCTTTTTCTTCCTGAGAAAAGAGTAATGAATAAATAAACGTGAGATTAATGAATAGAAACTTTTTTATGAAGTAGAGTAATAAAGAAGACAAAGATGTATGACACGTGGGATTGAAACTACAGCATTGAATGGAATTGAGATAAAATTTAAGACTGACTACCAAGTGCTAAAATGCTACTGGCCCTAACCTATGCCATAACGTATGTACCTATGTTTTACGCTGCCAAGAGTAACAGTCACTTTTATAAAAACAAACAATTTAGGCTGGTTTATGTTCAATCATCTTTTCTATCACCACAGAACCACTCATCAACACTGTTTAAAAAAGCAGCATTTTTTAAAAAAACCAAAGTATATATCCCAAGGTATCACTTTCCCTAGCAAGACCTTCTTGTTTCTTGTAGGACTTGGTGTAGTGGGGAAAAAAAA
>VYXB01003356.1:81281-95639 GCA_013397135.1 Pachyramphus minor | reverse complement strand
GAAAAAAAAAAAAAAAAAAAAAGAGCTAGAAATAGCTCCTGGACACATTAATACAGTCAAGAAGATAGAAGTGAGAATGAGTGTGTTATATATATTACCAGCTGTCATGATCAGTGTATCAGGCCATGAGGTTGTAACATGTTTTCTGTTGCTGAAATAAATTGTAGTTCTTGAAACAGTGAATGGGCATTGTGGTTAATCTAAAGGATCCTTTGAAAATCATCTGAAGGATGATCTAAAACACTATGTTTCATGCCATTTTGTAAAGACATGGATTACAAAGATTTTGGAAAGTTATTCTGCCTTGAATCATTCAGAATTGATTGAAGCAGAGATTTCCAAATCTCTCTGACATGAAATGACATCACCAAGAGTTTTCAGAAATCCTGTAATACTTTCTACTTGGTCTGAGCCTCATAATATCATAAATATTTGTGATTACCTCTGCTCAGCATGTATATACCCAAGTAACACAAAACTTTGTATTTTAGCTTTGTGACATAACCTAGATAAAAGTACAAACTGTTTAAAAGTACTTTTTAAAGTATTCTTAAATTTTTACTACAATCAAATTATTTATAGGTGCACTTCATAGAATTTACAAGTTAGCAGAATTTACCTGAAACTAGCTTTTCTTTAAAAAAAAAAAAATCAAACTCAACATTTTTATCTCATTAAGTGTTTAGCTTGTAACATACTTTTTTGCTTGTACTTTTATCTATAAGAGACATTTACACTGTACAAAAAACCACATGCATTTAGTTATAAATTATTCTAGTGGTTATGCTGCAGAACTATTAATTTATTTTAAATTATTTAAGAAGGTACCTAGTAATTCTGTCTATATCATCTTGAGAAACTATATTCTTTTTTATTCCAGTGGTTGAAACCCAAGGTTTTTATGAAATATTTGAACTCTCGGATAGATATTAAAGGAGACTTTATAGAAGAATATTGGGACAAAATTTTGATTCCTGGGGAGACATATCCTCAGTCTGCTCAGGGCTCCATAAATGATTTATTGAGTCAGGTATGAGTTATAGCGAAACCTAATACTTCAAAGGTCAGTTATTACTCCTGTTAATATCTTATGTCCAATGCAAGGATATGAAAATATGTTAGTCTCAAATCTTGGTTAAAAAGCAACTGAGCTACATGAGGTTGATATTTAATTGATTTGTATGGTTTCAACTGATCAACCTAGATATTGAGAACCTTTCTTGATCTAAGGTATATGGTGACAGACAGTCACATAAACACAGGTACATAATAACTATTATTTTAATGAGTAGTATAAAATGATGTAATCTTACATAAACTTGCTCCAATTTTTTACAACATAAAAACCTTATTCCTTATCAGCCTCATATAGGCTGCTTTATAAAAGTAGGGTGGAGATTTGTGAATGCTTCTTATCAGCCCTTTAAAAGTGGAAAAATTCAGCAGAGCTTTATATGATGAAGGTACTTTAAATTTGCATTTTGTCCAGTCACATTTAAAGAAGTTTTCCATCTGTAAAATTGGTCATAATACTGCTGACTTTGAAATCTCTGGGTACAAATTTCAATATAAAAGCTTATCATTACCCTTTAAAATTAGACTTCAAATATCTGGCTGCCATATCTTGGCAATAGCTTCTTAAGAAGTCTTTGTGTTAACCCTTTTTAGAAAGAAATATCAAAAAGCTTATTTTAATTAATTTTTAAAAAGATTATTTATATATGATGTTTTTAACCAGTTTAGTTTAAACTTCTAGTGTCTTAGAAGACACCCAATCTAATAATTTCAAGTTTTCTCTTTCTGCATTTCTAATTAATCCTCAGTAGAAAAAATAAGTCGATATTTACTTGTGTAATTACTTATTATAATGGTTTACATATAACATATGCCTACATGTTTAAGCTTAGCCTCTGTTTCTTATTTAAGAAAGACTAGTACTATAATGCAGCCTGTTCTGTCTGAGAAATAATATGCTTTCCACTTAACCACTGGTTGTACACTGCTTGCATGCACAAACATGGATGATTAATTGAGCACCCAGCAATTACTGGGTGGGTAATATGAAGGTGATTTGTGAAAATTGGAATTGCCTGTCCTTCTTGTTATGTATTCTGAATAGCTCTTACTGACATTTGGAGGTTTGGGAAGTCATTCGATTTTGTGTGAATGGCCTTGTCACTTAAAATGAGCTTACATGAACCTGCTGGAATTGATGCTGTTAAGCTTTCCTTCAACTGCGTTAAGCATTATTGTCACTCACATATCTTGTCTCATCAAAACAAACAATAAATGAATTCTAAATGCCTTAAGGACTGAGACTTAGTATCTCACAAAAGGGTACATTGAAATTTCTTGATGACTTCTCACCGAAATAAAACATCTCACCTTGAGCAGAATGTCAGGGAGACAGGATTAATTCTCTTATACTTTTTACGCAGTCCATTCAAAATTAGATCCCTTTTGCAGATTACAGGCACTATTCCAATTGTCTATTGGGGTTTTTTTTGTAAAATCTTTCTTAGTATGTTTGATGATAGTCCTGATCTGATTTTTTTTTTCTTTTAATCGCATTGTGTGAAATGTGCAATTCACCCAATCCAGCAAACATAAGTTGTGTGTTACTTAGCTGATAATGATTGCTGATTGTCTGAGCCCATTTCTTTTAGGACTGGACCTTAAGTTTACAACTTTTTGCTTAAAAGAAGCATTGTTTGACTGATGTCCAGTAAAACTGTATACTCCTCAATTGAAATACTTAAAAGAAATTACAGTATATATGATGGAATGTACCAGTTTCCTGCTGGAGGTAAAGTAAAGGGAAGTAAAAGTAAAAGGAACCTTTTGCTCATCTATTTCAGTTCTTAGTTGACTAAGATACTGGAGCAGTCTGCTCCTGAAGGACTGTGCCCCATTGAAACCGTTCATGCTGGAACAGTTCATTAGGAAAGAGCAACAGATACTACGGATAATGGACTGACCACAACCCACATTACCCACAACTTGTGCCATTTGAGGAGAGGAGGCAAAAGAGTTAGGAGTGAGCTGAATTTGGAAAGAAGAGGTGGGAGGGGAGATATACATGGTTTTAGTTTTATTCTTATTTCTCACTATTCTACTCTATGATTTATTGGCAATAAATCGAGTTTATTTTCCTGAGTCAGTTTTGCCCATGACAGTAGTTGGTCAGTTATCTCCTCCTGCCTTTATCTCAAGGCACAAGCACTTTCATAATGATTCCTTCTGTCCTGTTGAGAAAGGGGGGTCTTGGGCACCTGAAGGCCAACCAAGGTCAACCCAGCACATTACGATATTGCTTGGTTTTCTTTGGCTTTACCCCAATGACTTTATAAACAGTAAAAATATCCCTCTCAACATTTTTTTTCCTTAAGCTAGATTAAAAAATTGGGGTTTTTCTAGCATTCTCTCTTAAAGTAGTCGCTTCAGAGTCCTGCCCTTCCCCTTCAGATTGCTTCAACTGGAATTGTGAGGCAAATACAATTATGTCATGCAGTTATACTCTAATGGCATTTGTATTTCCATGTTTTCATCTGAAATCACTCTCCTGATGCAGTCCTAAGGTTTGCAGTATCTTGTCTGCTATGTTTTGTCCTCAGGCAAAGTCTTCTTTCCCTGTTATGACCTCCTGATATTGGATGCTTACAGCAAAAGTTCTTACAAATACTTAAAGGACAACTTTCTGCAGAAATATATTTGAAAAAGGCAGCATTGATACAGAAACAATTTCTTTGCCTTTCCATTTTTTGTATTCTCTATGCTGTTATGTGACAATCTTTGAATGAGACCTCTCTCCTTCCCACTTTGCAGAGAAAAGGGAGGTTTCAAAAAAATAAAAATTGTGTGGATTCATACATCTGGCATTATTACTTTTGGTAGGTTTAGGTATTGATCTGATCAGCTCCTGGATGCCTTAGATCCATCTGTCTTCAGGAACTCAGTGGAGGCTGTATTTCTACTTTTCTGTAGTTTATGGCTCTTAATTCTATGGTGTACTTGGCTCATCTATCAAGAGAGGCCATGAGCTAGAGAAGGACAATTTCTGTTTAAACAAAACCATCACTGATAACAGTAAGCATGTGGTCGAGAGAAAAAAGGCCAAAAAAAAAGCAAATGCAATATAAATAGATGAACTAAAATGGAAATCAATATCAAAGGCACTCTGATTAGATAAAAGCTGATGAGCTGTGAAGACAAATCATTTAATTTGCTTCTATTTTTAGGAGTACATTCCAATCAAATACAGTGATTAGACAAAAGATCTCTATACAGGGGAATGACAAATAAACAGATACAAATTCTATTTTTTAACTTACCGAAAATTTCATGATGCAGAAATACTGATTGTTTTAAGAATTATTTAATTTTATATGCCAATACTTGGAGAAATTTATATGGGAAACATAAAATTAAAACAAATCTCTTATTGTTCATGTGCATCACACATTTAACAAATAGGAAGAATCATTCCTCAGATATTTCAGTGCATTTTCTCCTATAGGGACTTTGCAGCATATTTTGGGATTAAAAGATTTAACTGCGTATGACTAATTGGATTTTTATGGGTGGAAATGGATGCTCTTATTGAAGCTATTTCCAGCTGTATTTTAAAATCAGGATATGCAATGAAGTAAATTTCATATTTATGAAATCACATGGATGAAGTTCAATCTATTTAACTGATAATAGTTTGGTTTTCTATTTCTTATTGTATGAAGTGCAGACAGGCACCTGGCTTATTCTAGATCATAAATTTAAACAATGATTCAACACAAGATAAGCAGTTTATTAAACTTTGTATCTCTTTGGAGCTCTTCAGTTTGAGCAGGTTGCATGCTTCAAGCAAAATTATTGAGAAATCCAACTGTGAATTTCTTCTTTCTGATGTCTGCACACTCAGCACTGGCAACACTCACATACATCATGGATAAATTATAATTTTGCTACCATATTATAAGCTTATCTACTTGAATGAAATGGAAGTGAATGAAGGGTGATTGAGGACATAATTTTAATGCATCAGCCAAGGTAAACAGTAAATTGAAGCTGCGTCTGTGTTATGGCACTGGGCTGAATGCCATAATACGATTTATGCACCTGCTGAGCAGCTGGAAAATCATTTCCACATAAAAGGGAGAAATGCATTCTAGCCTCAAGGGTTCACAGAGGTCTGGACCATCAAACCATAGCAGTTCACCCACCTTGTGCCACATGGTACACAGATGTGGCACCATGGACCTTCCCTGATGTGCTGGGTCTGGGCAGGGTGAGCCACAGAAGGTCAGAGAACTTGGACAGCCAGGAAATTAGACTTGGCATCTGCTCTAGCCTGAAGGAAGGAAAGTCTCTGTGGAGAAACAAAATTAGCTTTATACCTTTATCTTAGAGGAGGTAGCTGAATTCTACCCTTTGGAATGGTAATATTTCCTCTCCATAATGCCCAATTTACTTCTGGCTTGAAAAAGGGGGCACATTCCCTTCTGGATGATTTTGATGGGATGTTTGTGTAAGTAAGTGGGATTTATATATAGAAATGAAGGCAGCAGTATACAGTCAATTTTATAACTCACTGTTGAAGGGTATAGGATACGAAGTCATTATTCCATTATTACACTTCTTCAGTTTTCCACTAGTGGCATTTTGTGATTTATTATGTACATTAATTATATGGTGGGACAAGCTCATCAGCTATATTGTGCCTAAAATATGTGCTCCATAAGATAAAGATAAATTAGGAAGAAAGGAACAGAAAATAATTTTTGTGAAGTACTGTAAGTCTGTTAGACACAGGAAATTCAACAATAAAACTTAACAATAAATTCATTAACACTAGGAGAGCAGATCTTAAAGCATTATATGTAAATGGCTCTATCACTGGATAAATTCTGATAATCTGAAATTTATCTTTGTCTCTGTATTCCAAAGCTATGTAAAGCAAACACACTTATCAATGCCTGAGTTTTAGGATGTGATATATTTTGTAATCTCTTTCTTCAAAAGAAAAGTGACAGTAACATTATTGTGGTTTAAGTTTTATTTTCCTCCACCTTTTAATTATGTCAAAAGATAGAATAGTGACTAGTTTGCTCTTGTTCAGCAAGAACAATTTTTACTTCTTCTTCTGCTAGATTACTGGATGCTAAAGGTTGATTTTCTTTTAGTTTACATGAATAAGTGTAAAGAGGGGCCATCCAAAGCCTAATCCTAACCCTAATGTCAGCTCTGGGCTGATGTTGAGGTCTCCAGCACCATGTCTGGCACAGATGAGAAAGCTGTAACAACTTCCAAACAACCCCAGCTCCCTCAGCCACTCCTCATAAGAATTTTGCTCCAGAGCCTTCACCAGTTCCATTGCCCTTCTTTCGATGCTCTAGCCCAGAGTAGAGTGGGACCCAAAACTAAACACAGGTTTTCAGGTGTGACCTCACTGGTGCTGAGTACGAGAGGAGAATCACTGCCCTGGTCCTGCTGGCCATGCTATTTTTGATACACGCCAGGTTGCCATTGGCTTTCTTGCCCAGCTGGGCACACTGCTGGCTCGTTCAGCCACTGTTGACCAGCACACCCAGCTGCTTTTCTGCTGGGCAGCTTTTCAGCCATTCTTCCCCAAGCCTGTAGCAGTTTGTTCCCCCAAAATAGTTGAATAGGAACATGTTAAGCAGAAGTGAATAGGCTAAGAAATAAGTGTCTGAGATCTATAAATACACAATTAAATAGATACATTTTCCTTCTCTCCATGCACAAGAAAAAGGTAGCTATACAAGAATGACTATTTCAATCAGCCTGGTAATAGCTGCACAACAGTCTGTGAGGGTGACTCTTCCAGGCATATTTACTGTGTCCAGTTTCTATATTCCCACAGGGTGGAGGAGGCAGAATAACCATCTGGATTTAGTTTAGGACTCCTCTACAGCCTATAAGATGTGAACATGTGTTACCAAATACTAGGAAAATCTTTGCAATTTTCCTCCATTATAGAGTAAACATACCCATGGAAGTGACACATATATTTCTTAAGAGAGGCTGAAAGCCTTAGTATATATTGAATCTGCTTACTGGTCCCAGCATAAAATAGATGAAAAAGTTAAATTCTATTAGCATATATTAAATCTGTTTACTGGTGACCTCTACTGAAACAATAAATGGAGAATTACTTTTCTACATAGTTAATTGACTTAATTTTGTTACTACTATGTCAGTGAAAAGTCAATGCAGGAACCAAAACTTTTGATCACCAAGTAATTTCTGTTGAAGATTTTTCCAGATATCTCCTATTTTCACCACAGCTTATTAAGAGAGATTATTATATTTTGCTGTTCCTTTGAGTTTCTCTTTTGTTGTGAGAATTTCTCTTATTTCTTCTTTTAAAGCCTATTTTTGTGATATTTTAAAATGTAAAAAGAGAAAAAATCATCTGCAGAACTGACCTGTTAGTGCAGTCTAGGATACAGTTGGCTTTCTGGGCTCCATGAGCACATTGCCAGGTCACATTGAGCTTTTATTCAACCAACATCCCCAATCCATTCTCTCAGGGCTGCTCTCAATCTACTCTCCACCCACCCTGTATTTGCAGTTGAGATTGCCTTGATCCAGGTGCAGGACCTTGCACTTGCCCTTGTTGAGCTTCATGAGGTTGGCACAGGCCCTCTCAAGCATGTCAATGTCCCTCTGAATGGCATCCCTTCCCTTCAGCATTTTGACAGCACCACATAGCTCGGTGTCACCAGCAAACTTGCTGAGGGTGCACTCAGTCCTACTGTCCATGCTGATGACAAAGATATTAAAAGATGTTGGTCCCTGTACCAACCCCTGAGGAATGCCACTCGCCACTGATCTCCACTTCGACATTGAGCTGTTGACTGCAACTCTTTGAGTGAGAGCATCCAGCCAATTCCTTATCCATCATCAAATCCATGTCTCTCCAGGTTAGAGAAAGGATGTTATCTGGGACAGTGTAAAATGCTTTGCCCAATTTTGTATAGATGACATCAGTTGCTCTTCCTTCATACCCCAGTGATGTAAGCCCATTGTAGAAGGCCACCAATTTTGTCAGGTACCATTTATCCTTAGTGAAGCCAGGCTGGCTACGACCAATCACCTCCTTATTATCCATGTGTCTTAGAAGAGTTTCCAGGAGAATGTGCTCCATGATCTTGACAGATCTCACAGAAATGAGACAAACAGATCTGCAGTTCCCCGGGTCTTCCTTTTTCTCTTTTTAAAAATGGGGATTATATTTCCCCTTTTCCAGTCACAGAGAATTTCACTGGACCACCAGGTCTCAAGTTCTCAAATATGATAGATAATGGCTTAGACACTTCCTCTGCCAGTTCCCTCAGGTCCTGCAGGTGCATCTCATCAGGTCTCATGGCCTTGTGAAACTTCAGGTTCCTTGGATGTTTTTAAACCTGATTTTCTCTTATGGTCATTTGTTCTTCATTCTTCCAGTCTCTGTCTTTGCCCTTCCAACTTGGGCAATTTTACTGGCGCCCCTGTCAGTGAAGACTGAGCGAAAAGTTTCTTTGAGAATTTTGAATCAAATTACCTTACAGGTGATGTTTGATTATTATATTTGAGGGGTTTTATTACATCACTGTTTAATGATGTTTTCTTAAATAATAAATTAATGTACTTGATAAAAAGTATGACAACTCTTTTGTTGTCATAATTTCTCCTTCTTAGAAAGGTGATGTTGTTATGGAATAATACATATCTTCTGCCAGTGGTTTAGTCTTTTGAGGAAAGTACTGCGCCCTAAAAGAAGTTTCAGCTCATTTCAGAAGTTTCTCTCATTTAGGGAGAAACTATGAGGATGAGGAGGCAAAGAAAACAAAGTAAAGGGATGCAAAGGGTGATTAATTACGAAAAACTCTGTTTAAATAGCATTCTTCCTCAGGCCAGTGGGAGCTGTCTAACCTTTATTATTCCTATCAAAACTCTTAAATCCCTGATGAAGTAAAATTATGCTTGCACTAATGTGCTCAGCAGCCTTAATAGATTTCTCTATGAGTTACGTGGTTCTTCCCCAAAAAATCTTGCACTTTTATTTTTGTATGGTACGTGTGCTAGTTATAATTGATGAACAGCACTTTGTGTCTTTTGGCTTTGGACTATAATAATTTCCACAGTGGTATGACAATAACATGTTCATTAATTAATTCATGCTCCCAGTTTCTTAGATGAAGAAAAAAATTAAAATCTAGCTGCTAACTCATGATAAAAGCAGTTTCTTGTGAAATACTCCTGACTGGATTTTCCATATGTTTTTTTCTTGATAGTCTGTTCAGATATATGTTATAGTGCAGGATAGCGTTGCAAGTTATATATATGTGCCCATAGCTTTCATCTCATTACGTTAAATACTAGAAATAAAAAATCATTGTTGTCATAGGCTAACATTGGAAGCAAAATCTTACAAACTGAAGGAAATTTGCAATGTCTGGGCTGTTCCTGTTGTTGGGGTTTTGCTGGGCTGAGGAGAAAGATTGAGCTTATCAACCATGTTGCAAGAAATATGTAGCACAGACTTTTCCAAAATTGCTAGTATATTTTAATCTTTCCTTCTTATATTGTTTCTTTAATCTTCCTATGTCTGTGAGCATGAACATTAAGAAACGTTTTCCTTAAGTAGCAATAGGCTAAGGGATTAACACATATAGCAATTCAACTTCTGTGCATTGGAACCTTTCTGGTTTCACCTGTTTCATTTTTCAGGTATAGAACATGCCTCTGGTAGTGAAAAAATTGTATTTTAGATTCAGTAATTTCAGTGACACAAGGAAAATTGAAAATATTTTGAAAGGCTTTATAGTATATAAAATAGTGAACAATTTATTTCTCATCTGAAGCAGCAATGTAGATTATGATAGCATTTTCTTATGGTATCTAAGTCTTTAATTATACTGAATATTGTTCAGCTTCTCCAGCAGCCTCAGTGAAGTTAACAGCATTGCTTCCAGAATAAGGCATCATAAATATGGTGAGAATAATCACTGTTGTGGGTTAACCACAGCTGGCACGTGAGCACCACACAGCTGGCCAATGCAGGCTAAGCAAGCAGCTGTGGTGCTCTGCTGCCATCTGAGATTAGTTCATGGCAGTCAGCATGAGCCCTCTATTGAGTTACCTGAAAGCAGAACCTTTTGTCCCCAGTACTGACAAATTTTTGAGTATATCAAACAGGAGATGGCTCATACAGAAACCCTTGGGCCAGTCTCTGGAGAGACATGCTCTGTACCACAGTCAGAGAGTATGATCCTAGCTGGGGCCTTGACCAGAGAGAGGAGAGAATTGAATTTGACATCTAGGGTTTTGGAGCTCAGGATATAGAAAATATAAGGTCTTCTACACCCCCAAAGAAAGAAGAGATATTAGCAGCATGTGAGGGCAGTTGAGCCACTTGAAAGTAGTTGGCATGGAAGTGCAGCTCCATTTGGCACTGCAATTGCCTGTGCTGAGTATTCAAAGGAAGGGTCCCCCACACATTGTGTAACCGACAAGATGTGGAGTAAGTGTGTGGCACTGATCACACAATGGGTCTGAATTAGGATCCCCAGCTGCCTCGGAGACATAGAAAAGATCATGGACTGGCCACAAGGCAGAGATTTCAAAGCATCATTCAAGGAGGTGATCTATGCAGAGGAGGCCCCACTGTATAATAAATCACCAGAGAATGAAAGCAATATGGGCTGTCTACTGAGGGGGCCACAGGAGGTGGAAAGATGCCCCAAGGTCAGGTTGGACAGGCCTCTGAGCAACCCACCTAGCTGAAGATGTCCCTGCTTACTGCAGGGGCTTTGAACTAAATGACGTTAAAGGTCCATTCAAACCCAAACAATTCTATGATTCTATGTTTTATGAAGTCCCACGTGACAAGCTGCTGAAAATTGAAAAGAAAAAGGAGAATCAAGTCAGTTTTCAGAAGTGAAAGCCATTCAGCTGGCCCTAGAGATTACCAAACAAGAAAAGTGGCCAGTACTCTGTCTCTATACTGGCTCTGATGGTGGAAAATGCCTAGTAGTAGTGGCTACATCAATGGAAATGGACCAACTGACGGTGCAGAGGAAAACCCTCTGGTCTGCTTCAGCATGGCAGGACATTGCTGCCTCTTAGAGAGCCTTGTAAAGGTACATCATGTAGATGCATGTGTGCCAAAAGGCTGTGCCACTGAAGGACATTGGTGGGTAATGTGGGAGAATGTGGAAATCTGGTGTATACTCCAGCAAGATCTATCCTTGGGAGAAAATCACCCATGATTTGAGTTATATGCTACAGGAAGTGCTACAAGAGGACATGTCTGAATCAATGGAGGACAAGCCTTGCAAGAAGCTCCAGAATTGCAGACCTGACCTGACCTGAGATGACTGTGCTGCCCAATAATTCAACAGAATATGCTATATCTTCTGCCCTGAGTGATCAGCATAGCAGATAGAAGCTGTTATGAACTTAGTGGAGATTTCATGGATATGGCCCATAGCATAAGGGAATGATATCTGTGTATACCTCAAAACACAGCAAAGGGGTGTATTGGATGTGTTGGATTGCCTGACTTGACCATGCCATAAATGGTATGTAATAAGGGGTGAGATTGTGCTGAGTCTGGTTTGGATGCAGTTACTTTTCTTCACAGTAGTCCATATGTGCTGTGTTTTGGATTTGTGAATAAAACAGTGTTGATAACAGAACATTTTGGACATTTTGGAGCAGTACTTGGCTCCAAATCAAGGCATTCTTTTTCTCCAAGTCTGCTCCCTCATGATGAAAGTGTGCAAGAATTAGGAGAGAATTCAACCAGGACAACTGACCCACACTGAGCAAAGGTCTATTCCACACTATATTAACACCATACTTAGCCTCAAATGTGCTGCAGAAGAAGATTCCTGCCCGGCGGAGAGCTTGAGATGAGAGACTACTCCAAGGTCAGTGAAGCAGGAGAGGAGAGCCAAGGCACAGGGGAGCCCCCCTCTTTCCCTCCAGCAGGGGAAAGATTGAAATTTGAAAACCCTTGCTACCTGTAGAAGATAACTGGGGTGCAAAAACCCACCTGGCAGCTCATTTGTGACCCTAAAGGACAGCAGAGAATGGAAGAGCTGTTGTCCTGGGTGAACGCACAAGGAGAGGTCTATTTAAGACTGTCTTCTGTGGGAAGGGACCTCCACACGGCAGAAGAAGGACTCAAAGCCATTCTCTGTAGCCGTGGGTGAAGACGATGGTAAAGCAGGTGTCCCATTGCAATCCATAGAAGGGATCCCACAGGAACAAGGGAAAGGACTCAAAGCCATTCCCTGTAGACTGTGGTGCAGACCATGGTGTAGCAAGTATCCCCTTGCAATCCATGGAAGACCTCACGGAGGCTGGGTGTGCCCCCTGGCTTCCGGTGCTGGCCGGAATGAAGGAGGGACAGGCCCAACCTTGAGACTGACGTGCAGCAGAGCCGGCCGAGAGAGAGAAAGAAAGAAATCTCCAGCTACGACACATTGAAGCTGTTGTCCTAAAGATAACAGAAGAAGAACTTCATAGAACTACTGAATTGCTTCAGAAAGAAGAGACCCTCTTCTCCTGGACTGATACAAAGGGGAGAGATATACTTTTGTGAATACCTGTGGTGTTTTGGACCTGGCACCCAGCCGATTGCCCAGGCCCACTGCGGGGGCCTTCCCCCCTGCTTTGTCTTCCCAGGGCAGAGGAATAGAGACTGCAGGACTTGAGACCAACTGAATTATATAAATAATAACCAAACATTCTCTTCATAAGATAAGCAAGCCTAATTAGAATTGTTGTAGTATATATAATATTCCTTTAGTTTTTATCTTACTAGTAATAAATCTTAGTATTATAGCCCTCACTTCAAGCCTCTGTTTTATCTGTATAAAACCTCTCTCAGCTTATAGTAATTGTGTAGAGGGGGGAGTTTGAAAAAATTAGCCCTGGTAAGCCCATGACAGTTTCTTATGAAAAGAAAGGTCCTAAACATCATGAAATGTAGTGATTATTTAAAAATAATATGAATATTTTGCAGCTGTACTTCAAAATATTCACAGACAGATATTACACTGTATGAGCTCCTGGGGAAATGGTTAGCATTGTTAAAGGTGAAGGATACTACCTTTAGGGAATGAAGCTAAACATGCGGATATATTCAAAGGACTGCTGGGATGTTTGTGGTGATGTCTGCTTTATTGAAAACTTGGTGTTTTCAAAAGAATATTTTACTTCATTTTCAGAGTGAAAAAAACCCTCTTCTTTCTACCTTATTGTGTCTGGTTCTTCCCTCTCTGAGATATTCTTCAGAAGCTCTGGAGACCCCTCTCTAACTGTATAATTACTGCCTAGACAGTGTGCTGGAATAATGAAACAATTACCCTTTGCCTCACTTAAACTGCATCTTTTGAAGATCTGTCCGGTAGATCCTGGCTGAAATAAGGCTGGGGGTAAGGGGTGGCAGAAAACGGAAACGAAAATAAAATTGGAGAAACAATACTGTATTGCTTAATGAGGTTTCTGTAGAAAAGAAAAACCAGGATATGAATTTCTACAGGTTGTTTGGAAAGCAGATATTTTGGTTGAGTTTATCACAGGTTGCTGGTGTCAGAAAAGAGGTGACTAGAGAAGGAGGACTCTGTGGAAAACAAAGGATCTTTGGAGTTTGACTGTTGCCAATCTGGAACCTTGAGCCAATCACACAGGACCCACTCAGATACCCTTAGCACAGCAGGTAGTTGTGGCCGAGAGAGAAGTGTGGGAAGCATACTCACTTATTTGCTGCACTTATTAGTGTCACCTGGCTCATCTGAATTGTAGTAGTGGTGGTTTCTCTGCCATACATAAGTAGACTTAAGTAAACAATATTCAGATCGATCACTCTATCCTGGTTGTCTCTGCTTGCAGAAGTTAAGTTGCATGCACAAAGTGGATCTTCTTCAGGATGGACTTTGATGCTAAGAGTTGAATATTTAATCTAAATATCTCTGAGATCAACAGAACATTGTGGAAGCATCCTTTGAATGGTTTATGAATGAGTTAAATATCCATAAGGTGCATTAATCATCAAGTAAATATGAGTTGAAAATAACATAAATTCTAGCATATTAAAAAGTGAAACTGAAGCCATACATTTTAGCAGCATCTTTGAATTAGCTATTTAGCTTATGATATGGGTCAGTAACTGAATGTTTACAATACTTACACAGGTCACAGTTTAGCTTTGATTACAAAAACAACAGTATAGTTTTGCTTACCATTTTAGTTAGTGGAATTAACCTTTAATTAACCTCTCAGCTGATGCTGTAAAATTTTGTTACTTGAAGATCAGCTTTTTCTATTCTTAGCTTTTTCTTCTAATTA
>VYXB01003356.1:64521-81199 GCA_013397135.1 Pachyramphus minor | reverse complement strand
ATTTACGCAGAGTGCTGAAGCCTTTGATTACTCTCACCATGTTTGGGTTTTGATACACCTAATGTATACACTTTTAGTATAAGCAGCAAAAAAGGATTTCAGAAAGAGATCTGGATACAGACACAGGCTTGATGAAAAAATATGAGCATGCAAAGGGCACGTGAAGCCCTTATGTTGGAATTTTGTAATGCTGAGTGACAGATTTCACAACACCAACATTTCTCTGATGCTGAATGTTTATGAAACTATATATATATATATATATATGTTTCAGAGAATGTATGGTAATTTTTAAGACATCCTTTTGGACACAATGCAGCTTGCTGTGTTAGAGAAGGGCCCTCTCAGGGTTTTTTGATATTCAGAAGGGCCTTTGAATCCCTGGAAGCTTCAAAATGAAATAAAAATATGACTAAATTAAGGGTCATTGTATGGAAAAAAACCCCAAAATAAAACTAAATAATTAACACCTTTACTGGAAGATGCCAAAACTGTTTAAATTAATTCCTAATAGTAAAACTCCAAATATGTCTCTCTTCACAATAAATTGTTTTCTGAGAACTGGGCCAAAGTTCGGAAGCAGAATATAAGGACCTATAAAGAGAACAATGAAGTTGAAATGCAGAAGTGAATTATATCCATTTCTGTAATAATGTAGTATCCACTCCAACATTTCTGGCCATGTTGGCCACATTTTTTACAGTCCATCTGCAAAATGCAGTGGGACTGGTGCTTCAGGGAAGTGACAAACTTGCTGCCAGAGTTGATGGCACTGCATGTGACATATGAGTGGATAACATAAGGACTTCCCTGAGTTGCCACAGAAACTAGTGCGTGTTCCCACTGCATGAAAAATTCATACAGCCTATTCCCAGCTACATTGCTTCCTGAGGATAAATTTCAGAACATGGTGAATCAATTGTTAGCAGTAACATTGATCCAGTGAGTGGGGAGGAAGCCTTTTTCTTGTGAGAGTGATTTTCTATTAATATTTTTAAGGTGTTCCAGATTTTGGCTTTACTGTGTGCTGTTTACATTAAATACTTGATACTCAGCATTCCACACTGATCATGTTGTTATATATATATCAACCATATTATTTTTCTTGTTTTGGNTACTTGATACTCAGCATTCCACACAAAGTTGTGTTGAACTGATCATGTTATTATATATATATCATCCATATTATTTTTCTTGTTTTGATTCAGTTATACTCAGAAAGAACTGAAGAAAACCCTGAAGCTAGATTTTTTGACGAAAAGACAGTTTAGTAATAAAGGAGCAAGAGAGTTGAGAAGAAACTTGATGTTTTGGATAATGTTCTCCAATCCACTAAACACAGACAAGTTAGTTTTGTGAGAAATTTGTAGACCAAGTATAGAATTCAAATTTCATTTCCCTCTAACTCTCACATATACTTGATGTGAGCATATATATACTCACAAATGCTCAGTTACATTCTTGGCTGCAGATTTTGTGGTCAGATTTTTTCCCATGCATGCTCAGTCTGATTCACAAACTGGTAGTCAATAAGAGGTTTGATATTGGCACTAACAAGAGAAACATTTCAGCCTTCATTGCTTTTATATGAGAGATCTGAAGAAGATTATCTGAACTGTGCCCACCTGCTAAGTGTGTAAGTCCTGTAATATCTGAAATTTACTTAGACGAACAGCAAAACAGATGAATTTGGAATTTTTTTCTTCATATTTTACTACACTATTTTTTGGTCAATTGATGTGAAGGAAGCAAAACAAAAACAACTACCTTGTTAATATGACTACAAATTAATAATTTTGATGTTTAGTACTTGATTTGTGATGTGAAGAAGTTACTTCTGTGTCTCCATAAGTTACTTCTTCAGAAGCATAACCTAGTTCTAAAAATATATTTTAAGGTTCAGAGAAAAATATAAGTTAGCTGATTTTAGATATACTAAAACATAATTTAAACTTAGAATGGTTTTCAGCCATGTTATTTTAAAAATTCTTTTAAAATTGTCAATATAAAATATTTTTCTATTTTTAAATGAAATTATGAAGAAAATTGGCGAATACAAAACAATTAGACATTTTAAGAAGAAAATCTTTTAAATAAAATTTTGTTTATTTTGAAGTTTATCTGCATTTAAAAATACAAAGGAGAGAAATCAGAATTTAGAAAAAGTGTTTTTTCATTTAATTCTGGTTTTTGATGTTCCTTATTCTCAGTAGATTTAAATACTTTCATATTTAAAGGAGTATGCAATTATTGCAATTTTTTATGGAAACAGAACTGAAGGCAGAACCTTCACTTTCAGAGAAAATATTGAATATCACTTGCTGATATTATTTGTTACTTGAAAGTTATTGTTAGTAATAGAGCAAATGGAATAAGGTAATTAGAAGATAGGTAATTCAAAATCAACTTATTCTACTTGTTTCTCAGCAGTGTAAGAACATTGATAGCACTGACTTTGCTGATTTCTGGAATCATGAATATATGATGAGCTGCTGTCCTATTGAATTGGCACTACAAAGAATACTACTTAGAAAGAGTTTCACACAGATTTAAAGAGAAGATGTGTATATTATACTGCAATTTTACAACAGCTTGTAAAGGTTAAGCTTAAAAAAAGATTATGTATGGGAGAATCTCCTTGACATCAAAAGAATCTGACAAGTATAACACATAGAGATTCCCATCCTTCCAAGTGATGAGCTTTTCTAAAAAGTTTTGATAGATATAGTACTGGGTAAGATTTGTAGACTTGTTAATCAACACATTTGCTGATTACATGTTACTTTACCGTATTATGGCCAACTATGCAAGGGCACATAGTGCAATCCAAACAGTACAGTGAATGAGCTGAAAACCCAACACCTGCACAATGAGGAATTTAGAGCACTGTGGACTACTTCTGCTAGGTCTGATGAGCAGGTGCCCATTAGAATTTGGATGAAAGTGCACTTCTGCAAGACTACTCTACTTCATGAACTGAAGTGGTAGGTGGGGAGGGTCAGGAGAATATCTTCAACTTTGCATCTTTGCATCTTTCCCATTTGCATGAAAACTGTAAAGGAAATGCACCTCATAAGTATAATTCAAGAAAGAATCAGAAGAGTTCAATAGAAGAGAAGTTAGAATATTGTGCATAACTGTTTTTGAACATTTGCTGACTGGTTCTCAGCCTATAGTTGTTCTTGTTTTTTATGTGTTATTTAAACTGAAATCATAGAAGAGTTTGGAAGAGACCTTAAAGATCATCTAATTTCAACCTCACTGCCATGGGCAGGGACACCTGCCACAAAAGCAGATTGTTCATATCCAATCCAATTCAAGCTTTCATGTAGGCCCTCTTTAGGTATTGGAAGGCTGTTTAGTGACAGTTATTAGTTTCCTTTGGCTACTTCTGTGTAGGATAGATTCAAACAACAGTGCTCACAAAGCACTTTCAATTAGCAGTCCTGGATAACTGGGGAGGTCCCAGTTGACTGAAAACTACAAATGTGATGCCCACCTACAAGAAGGGCAACAAGGAGGATCTAAGGTGCTACTGGGCTGCCAGTCTGACCTTGATGCCATGTAATGTTAAGGAGTAGATTATCTTGAATGCCATGGCAGGAATGTGTGGGACAAACAGAGGATCAGGCACAGCCAATATGGGTTTCAGAAAGGCAGGTTCTGCTTGACCAACCTGATCTCCTTTGATGCCAAGGTGACCTCCTTAGTGGATGAGGGAAAGGCTGTGGATGTAGCATACCTGGACACTAGTAAAGCAACATTACACTAGTAAAACAACATTTCCCACAGCATCCTCCTGGAGAAACTGGCTGCTCATGGCTTGGACAGGTGCACTGTTCACTGGTTAGAAAAGTGGTTCAAAGTCCAGGACCAGAGAGGGGTGGTGAATGGAGTTAAATCCAGATGGTACCTGGTCATGAGTGTTGTTCCACAAGGCTCTGTGTTGGGGCCTGTTTAACATCTTTTTTGATGGTCTGGACAAAGAGATTGAGTGCACCCTCAGCCTGTGTGCAGATGAAACGAAGTCAAGTGGGAGTGTTGAACTGCTGGATGGCAGGAAGGCTCTGCAGAAGGATCTGGACAGGCTGCCTTGGTGGGCTGAGGTTCAGCAAGAGCAAGTGCCAGATCCTGCACTTTGGTCACAACAGCCCCATGCAGGACTACAGTCTTGGGGAAGAGTGGAAAGCTGCTCGTCTTGACTGGGGGTGCTGGTCAACAATGGCTGATCATCAACCAGCAGTGTGCCTGGGTGGGCAATAAGGGCAGTGGCAACCTGGCATGTATCAGAAATAGTGTGACCAGAAGGACCAAGGCAGCGATTGCCCCCCTCTACTTGGCACTGGTGAGACTGCACCTTGAATGCTGTGTTTGGTTTTGGGCCCCTCACTTCAAGACACATTGAGCTACTGGAGCATGTCCAGAGAAGATCAACAGGGCTAGTGAAGTGCTGGAACAGAAGTCTTATGAGGAGTGGCTGAGGGTTGTTTAGACTGGACAAAAGGAGGCTCACTCTCTAGCTACCTGAAAAGAGGTTGTGGCAAGGTGATAGTCATCTCTTCTGCTATGTCTTAAGTGAAAGAACGTGAGGAAATGGCCTCAAGTTGTGCCAGAAGAGGTTTAGATTGGATACTAGAAAAAATTTCTCCAGTGAAACAGTGCTAAAACTGGGAACGGACTGTCTAGAGAAGTAAAATCATCAGTATGTCTAAAGGTATTTAAAATATCTTTACTTAAATACTAAGTTAGTTAAGCAGATTTAGTACCTAGTTACATGGTTTAATGGTGGACTTGGCAGTGTTAGGTTAACGGTTGGACTTGATCTTAAGGATCCTTTCCAAAATAAATGATTCTATATAATCTATATATAATAGATAATTATATATATATATAATCTATATAAATCTAAAATTCTGTGATATATTCATCCTTGGTTTTGGTGTCTTTGATAAAGTCTGTCTTTCATGAACGCTTCCCTATGATCTTCCAGTGATGAACTTAATTTAAACAGAGGAGACAACCAAAACATTTGCTAGGAGATCCTGCACAGAGGTTGTTTACCAAATACTGTTTCAAAGTGAACTTCATTATCATGCTATTCTAATTTCACTATCCTTAATTGCCACATGATTACATGTTTAATGCATTAAATATCTGTGATTGTCAAGGAGCAAAACTTGTCTGTGTTTTGCAAAATTAAAATACATCAAGACTCAGCACAGACAACTGCATCAAAATATTTGTCTGCATACAAAATAATCTATGCAAGTTGTGGCACAAAAAAATTATCTATTAGTCTACTTAATAGGGAAGCAGAGAATTTACCTTTGCTATTTATAGTTTTGTTTATTTCTGTTGACTTGTTCTAGGAAGCTGTCTTGGAACTCTTGGAATGCTCCCATCAAAAATGAAGAGCATATATTTTTCAATCATTAAAGAAAGCTGTAAAATTCTTTAAGTTTTTTGCTCAGATTATATGAGAGAGAAAGAAGTAAACTCTAGTAATACTATGGATTTAGAGCCTCTTCATGTTTTTTCCTTTTCTATAGTTTATCTGTAAGCTGAAATACCTCTGTCATGTAAATTGTATGTTAACTTTTTTTATATTTCCCCTTATAGTCTCAGATTTGTCACATATCTTAAGTGCATAAATAAAGTAGCTTTCAGTTACATTTACACTTTATGCTAAATCCAGTTCAAAATCTGAAGGGGTAATCATAACTTTCTTTCTTCATAATGGTAAAGTCCAAATCCAGTTTTAGACTGCTGCATTCAGATCTCTAAAATCCATCATCCAGTCTGAGGTGTATCCTCAGTCATGAGTTATTATAGGATTTTTCTGCTGTGAATTTGTTCTGCTTCCCTGCCAAGCACATTAACAAGACAGCACCTAGTTCTCAACCTCATCAGTACTCACCTGACACCTCACAAATTGTTAAATGCCAGCTCAGGCACTGGAAATCAGAGGTCTCTGTGGAGCTTTAACCTAAACTGAAAATTAGTAGCAATGTGCCTACCTGTGGCTAATCAAATGACATGAAAAATTAATTTTTATTGAGTGCTAAGAAAGCCTGGCTGAAAGGTTTGTTAGTTCTTCATTCTCTAGCTAAGCTTGAACTTGTGAACTTTCTGATTTAGAATATAGTTCCATGCACCTTTTCACTGGCAGCAAAATCAGACGCCCTACCCCTTCTTTCTTCTCATGTCTACCTCTTTCCCCTTTTCCCCTTTCCTTTTTTTTTATCCCAGTAATTAATCTGGGTATCTGCATGTCCCCTAAGCATTTTTGCTTATGTCAGGAGAAGGAGAACATGGCATGAAATTGCAGTCAAGCAGAAAGAGCTAGGAGAAAGCAGAAATTTCTGAAATGGAGTGATAGAGAAAAAGCATCCAGGAAAAATTTTGTCCAGGAATTTGAGATATGTTTACAGTGAGATTTTATTTGGGATTTAACCTGGTATGCCCCAACAGAGAACATAAGTTGCAGGCTCCCAGATCAAGGTTCAAAGCCCTTTAGACTCCTCACAGATAGAGGGCCTTTGGGAAATAAAATTTAAAAGCCACTAAAACTACAAAAAAACCCCAACAAACCTATGTGTAATAGTAACCCTTTAAATTATTAATGTTGAACAGGAAAGTATACCTCAGCAATAATTTACTAGTTCACATTTTTTCATTGAATTATTACACAGTCCAAATGTTCACCATGTTCAAATATGAGACAAGACCCATAACCAGAAAATACTAATTGCTAACTTAGGAAATTGTGTTTGAGTACACATTGTATATTTTGGGTTTTTGTGTACAGATACATTATTATCCACTAGACTCTATGTCTCCACTAGGACACTTGAAAATGTGGCAGCTAGGAAAAAGAGATACATCTTCAGTCGGTGTCTCAGTTTCTGATATGAGAGATATGACTAAGATAAAGCTGCTATTAAAGCTGAGACTGAGTTGAGGTGTTCTGTTCTGACCAGATTCCTGAGTGTGTCTGGTGAGTCCTAGGGAAAGCATGCAGGCTAACTTCTCAAGATTGCACCAGGCAATTTTCCAGGAGTTCTCTTTACCTTATTGTTCTGTAATTCTCTATGTGCAGAGGGTGACTGTGATCTTCTAAAAGAGCTCAGAAACCTAGAGAGGACACCATAAATTTCCCAATGATGCCCATTATTCTATAAAGTGCACAATATAGATTTTAGCAGTGATTGAATAGGTTAAAAATTCAGTCAGTAGATTTGGAACAAACAGTGATATACTTTTGTTGAAGAAATTATGGAATTTTTAACAGATTAATTTCTAAAGAAGGAAAGTTTAAACCCAAGTTATTTGATTTCCAAGTTACATGGATATGAATTTTATATTGATGATTAGAAATGACAGACTAAAGAAATAGGATCTTTGAGACGACCCTTATGACCCCTTTTTGAAACATTGTTTGTCTCATTCTTTCTACGTGTTCTACTAAATATTTTTGGATGGTTTTTCACTTTTGAGTAAGGTAAGTTGTTATATGCTAAAAGGTAAGTTAGTGACTGATGGAGACAGAACAGGTGATTCCATCGTATCATAAATTGTATTGTCTTTTTTGAAAGATCTCAGTAGTAAGCCATTTTTATGTTGTGGTGAGATATTATTCAAAGAGCATGGAAAGACATCCTGAATGAGGTACCTCTTTTAGGTATCATCTTGTTGCTTCAACAGGTCATCTGTTTTTCATTTGCTAGACAGAACCTTAATACTTCAAAGCATCAAGACCTCTATGCTGAGAATGACAAAAAATGATTTCTGTATTTAATTTCTGCAGCACACACAGGATTTGAAAATTTTATTTTATTCACAAAGAACTATAGCCCCAAAGCATTTCACAATTAGGAAAATTAATTTCAAATAGGCATTTCTCAGGTTATAATTACTAACACTTCATAGATTTGTCTATGCTCTAGTAAAACCTTTTAAAGATAATGCTTCTGAAAACTTTCTTTGTTACACAAGTTTTAAAAAGTAAATGTTGCATTTTGTTTATTTTTTTGTATCCTAGTATTTTTTTGTTTCTTTTACATGTTGTCTAATATTACTGTCAGAACATTTTTCAGGAAATTGCTAAGCATGAAGGAGTTGCTAAGGAAAAATTAAATCAGAATTGCTCATGTTATCAGGGCCAAGCACAGCTGTATGTACTCCAGTTAGCGCCTCATTTGCAATGGAGACAGTTTCCTGCAAGCCATGGTTAGTTAGTCTCATTTTATTTTTTGGTCAAGCTGTAAATTCACAAAACAAAGTCAGTTTTGCGCACACTTAGAGTAAAATAATAGCTTATACATAATTAAAGAAGGATTCTTATAACTATTTGTTCTCTTACACTATTTTTGAATTATTTCTCATTCTAACTCCATTTAAGAGTGCAATATAGATGTAATTAAGTAAGATTGGAATCTATGGAGTTCATATGAGAATTGAAAGAAGCTTTTAATCAACTAGCTAATACTGGAATGAATTATAGTTATAATCTGCACCAAAATGAAAAGGCAGCAACTTTATCAGATGATTTTGATAAATTGGCTGTTAAAAATACCTATTCTCCTAAGCATAGATTTAAATGTTACTCATCATGGTTATCAATTTCTCGATCTGTGTGTACATTTAGACTCTGAGTGATTAAGTGAGAAAAGACGTTTTTAATAGATGTCTTAGCAATTTTATATAGGATATGCAATATAACCTTATTAGAAATCTTCATCCTTTCCCCCCTAATTTGATCTGTAAAATTACTTTATTGGGTGAGCTCACTGTGGTAATGTTTTGGAAAGGCTTCCATTAGTTTTGGGACATACAATTGTTCAAATGAATCAGTGAAACTGAACTAGATGTAGATATTACTGATCAGCATCATTGATCAAAGAGAACTTTTCTATATTACAATTATAGCATTTCTACACACATGCACTTTATATCATAGAGAAGTAAGCTCTGCAAAAGATGTCTGTAGACTTTCAGATCCACATAACTTCTAGTAATGAATAATATTCATAACAACATTCCTGTGTTAGTCTTATCCATCAGGTACTCTTTTTGTAGTCAGAAGGTAAGTCATTAACTTTAGTTTGTGATTACAATCAGTTTTAAATTATTAATAATCATGGTGAAAAACGAGAATAAAATTTTAATTTGCAAACTAGCTGAAGGAAAGCACAGTACTCCAATATTCCCTGTTTTTCTCCTGACTCCACAAATCTCAAAGCTTTTTCAAGCTTCCTTAAAGATCATGCCTTCTTCTATACCGAAGGATGGTGCATGATACAGGACAACTCTATGATGCAACCCGCATCAGTAAAAGACACTCACAGATGTATTCTCTCCAGATCTATGGCCACTTCAACACCTGGCTTCCATGATCTTTGTCCCACTCAATGACTAGTCTGGGTGGATGTTTACTAGCAATCACACGCTGACAAACATGCCAGCACACACTTCAGTTGCTGGCACACCAGACAGACAGGCCCCTATGACCTGTGACTGTACCCTTTAAACACTCGTACACAACCATGCTCCAAAAATAAAGATGGTCTCACCCAGGGTATGACCTCCACCCTATGGAGGTGATGACCCTCCCTTGACAGACCTGGAAGCAGCAGAGGCAAAGCATTATTTCTCTGGCTGGGTAACTGGGTTTTCCCACCCATGCTGTTTTATCTCCTCTGGAATCCTTAACATGTGCAGAGCAGGACTTTTATCACATAATCTAACAATATTTGCAGGGTTAGGCAAAAACAAAACATCATGTTACAGTGAGCAGCTTTGCAGGATTTTTTTTTATCTCTGTGCCTTTTCAGCTATGGAAATGTAGGAGAAGATTAGCTAGATGTGTTTACCCTAAATTAAAGATCAGAGATTTAATGAGCAAAGCCAGAGTCAAGCAGACAAAATAGCTTCTTTGTATGCATATATTTTAAGAAACATTTTTGGTTTTCAGTTGATTTGTATGCTTTTAGTGGTCCACATTAGCATTCACAAAGGCCTTCCAGCTAAGCAGGGAGGGCACTGATTTCAATCAAACCTTCCTGATTCTGCAATATCTTGGCCAAAGGTTGCCTTCTGGCTTCCAGTACAAGTTGCGTCCTACCACTAGGGCTCAGCAGTGCTGCAACAATGGTCTTAACCCCAGGCATCCCATCTTGTTATGATTGCAGATCTTCCTATTAGCATAATAATTTTTTTTCTCTGAAAACATACACTGTAAAATTGCATTAAGAAGTAGTTGTGATTGAAGCACTTGGCCTTTCCTATTAGGTGATTAATTTTAACAGTATGTGAGTAAAAGGATATATTTCCTGCTAGATGCTCAGCAAGTAGTGTATAAAATCATTAGTTCATCCTGGGTGCAAATAAAAATACCCTCTTATGCCTGTCAAACACCAGCTTGGAATGAGAAGATACTCCCTCTTCTCATAAGAAAAATTAATTACAAAAAAAAAAAAAAAGTGAATACTTGGAGAAGAATACCTGAACATATTAGAGAACATGTACTGCAAAATCATGACCTTCCTCTAAAATACGAACCACTTGACATAATTTACAAAGAACGGACTGAAGGAAAACACAGTTTAAATGTGTATGGTTTTATTTACATTTCAGAATTCTGCATTCACCTTGCCCTGTTCTTTTACTAACCTAATTTCCATCTCTACCTGCTGTCTTTGTGCATCTGCCTCTCAATTAAACCCCACACCTGCAGTGGCTTCAGTTTACTGACCACAGCAATGAACCTTTTCCAATTTAGCTGAGTTCATCAAGTTCTTTTGTGACTTAAAAATAAAAAGAAAAAATAATAACAAAGGAAAATGAAATTACATGATTCTTTTATTTTGTTACATATGTTGCTGGTAGACAACATGCCTTGTTGACAAAACAATTTCTCAAATACCTTTACTGTGTAAAAATTCTGTAACAAGATAACAAAACATTTTGTGCAATGACACATACTTGAAATTATGACTGTCATTTTATCCCACTTTATAGGAACATAAAGTGAGCACACATATCTACAGATTGAGACTGAGGTGTTACTCCTCTTTATAATTAGATGCTAAAATTTGTCACTTTTGACTGATTAAATAGAAAAAGGCCCAAAGTTTTAATACAGAAGAGGTTAGAGGGGATATTTTTTTTGCAAAGACACAGTCTTTTTGAGGGATTTTAATAAGTGTGTGCACACAGAGTGCAGCCACAGAAGCTTTATATTCTATTGCAGATATGTAACTAGTTTAAAAAACAAGTTTAAAATATTTAGCGTTGCTTCAAATTTGAGTCAGACTGTTTGGCTTTCAGCCTCATTGTAGACACTGCAGACTGTACTTAGACAAAAGAAACATCATTATGGCTAAAATACTGAGGCTATTGAAGAGCATTGATATGAATGTCATTCTGGAGTCATGTTGTTTTTCTCCAAAATTTGAAAAATTTCCGTTACATGTTGTGAGAACAGGACTTTGTCCAATGTTGTTGTGAAAAGTTTCCCACTGAGAAGTAGAACAACTCGACAGTTAGCTGTTGCCCTTTCTCAAAGGGGCCTGCTGTGATTTAGCATTGCTTTCTCAGCCTAATTGGTCAAACGCCAAATGTAAAGTGCTATATAAATGTAAAATATTACTGCAGTATACTCTACTTAATTGGGACAAGTTTTTTTATTGAATTCTTCCCTGGCAACTAATTTAACCTAGTGATAGTAGACTGTAATGACTTCTTTTTAATTGGTTGATATTAGCATATATTCTGCAGAACAGCTATGTGTATATATGTAGTTGATGCCAAGTAGTTAAATAGTACTTTGACCAAAAATGAACTTTAAGAAGATAGGGTGGAATCCCGTACCCTTTAAACAAATGATGAATCATGTTGTGATGACTAAGATTGTACCCATAATTTCTGAGCACCTCTGTTTTCTCAAATTAAGATCTTACATAGGGCATATGGGGTTCTGTCTTCTAGAGAAGTATAACTAAAGATGATGAAATTTATATACTTGTAATTTCAGGTCTACTCATCAGTATAAGATGAAGAAGTTAGGTGTTCTTTCCTGTTTGAAATTCATCAGGCACCCAAGGTCCACTCACTCTAATAACACTTCCATCCTTAACAATGCCTCCTTAGGTAGAACTTCATATCAGTAGGGGTGCTAAGAAGTGCTAAGCTGCTGAGCATTCACATGCTGCTCATAAAGAAGATGAGTCACAGCTGAGTTTCTCAGAAGGCTAGTTAAATGGTAAAGTTGATTTAAAAAGCTCTTGCCACATGCTGCATTTCATTGTTCACTGAGTTGTGTTGGTATAATTGTCTATGGATCCCATTGTAAGCAAGGTTATTGAAATTATTGAAGTTAAAAGAAATCAGCAAAAGGAATAGATTGTTTCTAACAGAGATTAAGTCATTCATCATCCCTGGAGTCTCATAAGTGAAGTATTGACACAGCTTTTCTGATGATGAATCCCAATTCAGGCATGTGCAGTTTTGGATGGCTTTGTTCTCAAAATCAGTAGCCTGAAGGACTAACTAGTAAACAGCCTCTGAGCTCTCCTTGATGCTAGTTATCAGTTTAAGGATGAGATGAGAATGAGTAACTTAATGGAAGGTGAGAGGCACATGGAAATGCTATAATGGCATTATAGGAAAGGAAAAAAATCGCTACCACGCTCCCCCTCCACGTTGCTGTAATTTGGGCTCTGGATTCATCTGGGAAGAAGGAGTTTAGAGAGCAACACTGCTTGAAGCTTTCCTCTCCAGTTCCATCTAAGAAAGACTTAACTGTATATATTTTTAACTGAAAACAGGATTTTCCTGGCTTAGAGAACTCCTTGGTAAGAAGAAGGAGGAGTTAATATTAGCTTTGGGGTTGTTAACTACTATGTTTTGTGGGAGACCTGCTTCTCTGGCTGCATGACTGGCAAAATAGTAGCCTCAGTGAGAAAAATTTTGAGCTTAACCCAGTCTGAGCAAAGTAGATTAACCCTAGATTGTCAGTTGCAGTTCCAAACCAATTGCAATTAGGCAGTGTAAATATCTTCCACAGCCTGTCCTTTCCCCAGTCTGCTTTTGACATACCTCTGCTCTTGACTTGTGAGCTCTTCAGGGAGAAGACTCTCCCTTTGTGTGGAAAAACGAGCACATTATGGCTATTTCTATGAGCAAAGGAGGGTTGTGTGGGGTTTTTTTGGTTGGTTTGTTTGTTTGTTTGTCTTTTCCCCAAATCATAGCTCCTTAGTGGCTGCCATAGGGAGCTTTGAGCTGTGAGAGGGCAAAAGGAAGTGTTGAAGATAGATTTATCTAAAAAGATGATCACACACTGGGCAGCTAAATTACAGTTATTGGACCTGAACTCTTTAAAAATCAGTCTGATCCATAAGCAGAATTTATTTGGTCCTCTTGCAGTTATGTTAGCTTGGATGGAAATGCTGGTTGGTTTAAGGCTTCCTGTATATCATACATTATATCATACAGTATATCATACATTATGAACAAGATTTTCTTCTCAAATTCTACTTATAAATACATGTACTTTCTTCAGGCATGTTCTGGTTTCCTTTGCTGATTGGAATTCATAATATAGACAAAGATAACTAAGAAAAATCCCCAGCTCAACAGTTTTGAAGTATTGAGCACTTATGGATTGAGTTTATCTCCACTGTGAAATGATTCTGCAGCTAAGATGAAATTTAAATACTGAAAGGTCCAATAGTAATAGGTTTATAAATGAAAATGCTCTTATAAGAAATGTAAAATAGAATTGAATTTATCACTTTGGGGACAGTTTTAACACCACATTATTTTTACTGTATACATATTTCTCTGGCATATTGAGCCAGCTCAGCACACATAACAACCATAGCCCACTGTTGTCATTGATTAAATTTCCATTTTTTTTTTTTGGTTAGGAAATTAAAATTTCCTGGTTAAGAAGTTACTTGATTCCAAATTTTATATAGAAGTCATAATCCCACACTTTCATGTGCAATACAGTTAATTTAAATCTTATCTATCTGGCGTTTTTCCTTACCTTCTTTTTAAAGCAAATTTTAATGCCTCTCAAGGTCTTAAGGTAGTCTAGGTATCTGTGCATACAGATTTATAGGGCACATATTTAATGAAATATCTCTTCAAATATTGCTGATTATATGGATTTTTGTGGGACCTTGAACAATGAGAAATCTGTAGATTTCATTTGAATATCATCTCCATTCTACACAGATTGAGATTTTGTTTTCTTTCAGTTGTTTGTTTTACTGGCAATAAATTATATTTTTGTACCAGTAATAATATTGTTAAAGATAAAGTACAAGATTGGTCTTTTTGTCAATATTTCAAAAACTCTTTCCCTGTAAAAATTATACATTTGTCCATATTTCTCTACATTTTTCTAAATTTTTTATTGCCTTTTATACAACTCTTTCTCTCTGGATAATTTTACCAGTCCCCTTGTGAGTGGAAGTGATCCCTAGGGAGGCATCAATAATTGATTCTTTGAGTCTTTGTCCATGCTTTTGTACCAACATTTACAAAATGAAATAAAACAGAGTTTCTGACTACTTCAAACTAAGGGCTAGCAAACAAGAAAAGAATTACTGTCACTCTGCTTATTGACAGAATCCTTTTTCCTGTAATTTTCTTTATCCTTAATCTTAGAAAGGATCAGAAGTGTCTTTACTTCATGTCTCCATACCAAAACTGAAAAAAGAGATATCCATTAATCAAGTCAAGAAAGCAAAAGAGCTAGAAGCAGAATCTGGATTCTGCTATAATAATGGATAAAATACTTTCTGTTTTTCTTTTTGAACACTCAGAATAAATGAAAAAAACATCATATCAAGGGGAAAAAAATACTTCTTCTCACTTATTATTTTTCCTATCTAAGTCTGGAGACTTTTATTCTGGAGATAAATTGTAATTTAAAGTACTTTATCAGGTTCAGGAGTAACTGGATGGAATTAGAAGACCTTTTTTACACAGGCAATCGACTGGGTGATGACAGTGGTGATGGGCTGAAGAATGTAATTGCAGTGGTATTTGGTGCAGAGTAGAGCCAAGCCACGGTGGTGTTGAGTTTGTCTACTGGATTTAAGCTTCTCAAGATCAATGAAAGTTAATGATAATTTTGCAAATGTTGAAGGGGTTTATGGTTGAAACTTGGATTTATTTGCACTGCGATGTTAAAGCTAAAAAAGAACAATAGGTGTCTGGGAGCATAAATTAAAAAACTGAAGTATTAATGGATTATTGGTAACCTCAGTCTTCAGTAGCTGAAAGTTTTTGAGTGTGTTTTGAGCTGAGGTGCTTTTATCTTGAGTCCTCAGTAAGAGAGATTTGTCTCTTTTTTTTTGTGAGCTTATAACTTAACAGGAAAAGCAGAGTGGAATCTCTTTCCCTAAATTTTCTATTTTCTAGATCATTATTTATGTGACTTAGTATCTCTAACTTCTCGGTAAGGGTACATGGGTCTGGGGCACTGCTAATGCCATCCTAATTCAGCCGATCTTTCTTGAATTTTCCTGTGGGCAGCCATTTGAAATGTCAGATGCTTCTTTTTTCATGTTTCATCTCAGTAATGGTGGGAAAGTAGATAGTAATGTGACTATCTTGCTTGTTTGCAGTTCAAAAATTCACTTTTTATTTTTGTTCTTTTCTGATCAGGTTTTTATTTCAATAGCTTTTCTACCATTGATACTTGGTAGGTCATCTTGTATTAATGACTGTGGAAGGGGTCCTCACTCTTGCTTTTTAAGAAAGGAACCACTGGAATATGTAGCAGCAGATATGGAGTCTCTACCATCCAAATATAAAAAAAATTAGAATAATTTCCCATTGCACCATTTCTATCATGTAAATGTTCTTATTATAATAGCACTTTCTTTTTGTTGGTTTTGTTTGACTTTTAAGTTACTATATAGGAAGTGTATGTACAACACATTGCAACATACAAGGATTGGTATAAAAATTAAGATAATCTTGATGCATCAGACAACTGCATAAATGTGACCATTCTGTTGAATATGGTTATGAGTTAGTAAGAGATGAAATTTTTGTTGTATTTTTTGATTATTTTGCCTTTCCTCACCTGTGACAGGGTTACATATATATTTTTATGTGTGGGGAACCTGTTTTTCTTTAGTCAATATTGTGACGAAAATGGGCACACTGGATCATATAAGATAGCTTGGAGAATTTTTCAACAATTTATAGAATCATAGAATCGATTGGGTTGGAAAAGACATCAGGGATCATCAAGTCCAACCTTGGTCCAACTCTAGTCTGTTTACTAGATCATGGCACTAAGTGCCATGTCCAATCTCAGTTTAAAAAAACCTCCAGGGACGGTGAATCCACCACCTCCCTGGGCAGGCCATTCCAATGCCTGACCACTCTCTCTGTAAAGAATTTCTTTCTAATCTCCAGCCTAAATTTCCGCTGGCAGAACTTAAGCCCATGGCCCCTTGTCCTATTGCTGACTGCCTGGGAGAAGAGACCAATCCCCACCTGGCTATAACTTCCCTTCAGGTAGTTATAGACAGTGATGAGGTCACCTCTAAGCTTCCTCTTCTCCAGACTAAACAACCCCAACTCCCTCAGCCTCTCCCCACAGGTCTTATGTTCCAGTCCCTTCACCAGTCTTGTTGCTCTTCTCTGGACC
>VYXB01003356.1:44236-64170 GCA_013397135.1 Pachyramphus minor | reverse complement strand
GAGTATATTATGGGAGACAGTGTCAAAGGCTTTGCCAAAGCCTTTTTTGCCTCATATAACTTCATTAATTTCAGTTAGAACAAATCTCACATGCTCAATTCACCTCAGTGTGATTAAATGGTAAAGAGCAAAAAAACTCATCAGAGACCTGATTCTGCATATTCATTATGCAAATTGCTGCCTTTTGTTAAGGATGTTATAAATCTGATTAGCGATGTTTCTATGAAATAGCAAGGAAGCATCATTCTTCCCCTTTTGTTTTTTTGATACTGGCATTTGGTGTTGATCAAAGAAAAAATTATATTTCACCTTCTAAATATATGTAACACAATGAAACCACAGCTATACACAACCACTGATTATTTCTTTACTTATACATATATATACATAAAGTATGTACTGTGTACATACAGGATATCTACTTACTTGCTTTTGGATCAAGTATATTGAGTTTATTGAAAACTAGATATTTTTCAAATAAAGGCCTTGTTATTTCTTTCCTGTGAAAGAGCTGGTGTTCACACTATTATTTTTTTTTGGTTGTTGTTCTGTTGTTATATCTTCTTGCTAGATTACTGGAAATATCACAGCCTTTGTCCCGCTGTCTTTAGATATAAATCAATTTGCACGGCAGGCTATCACAGCCTTCAAATGGTACATCCTTTGGAAGTACAATTGTCCCACTTACATCAATATGATGTATTCCAGGCCTAAATTTATTTTTTTTTTTAACTCCAATTCAATGGATAAAAATGTTGGGGGAGGAGTTGGTTTCTTTTTTTATTATTATTACTATTATTTTTTTTTTGTAATGAACACTTGACACTTGGAGTGGGGGAGGGACTAACGGAATGAACCTATAGAGATTCAGAAAAGTTCATGGACCAAACACATGCAGATGTATTGAGAGTACATTTAGTGTATTACATATAAGTAAGCATATTGTCTCACTGCCTAAGATTATATTTATAGTACAAATGAGACCAGAAATCTTATCACTAATGAAAATGGGTTCTGCTTTTCTTGAAAAAACATGAAAAACCCGAGGTGTAAAGATTAAACAAACCCTAATTAGGGTGACCATTATCTTTAGTAGGCAGTACAACCATGTTTATGCATTTCACCTTCACAAAAGCCCAGATGCAACTATTTAGTAATTAAATTAATTAACTATATATAATGATTAATTAAGTCAAGAATGACTGAAAGCTTTCTCCTCTTCTTATTTTTATGTGGACCACTTGTTTTGGTCGTAGACTAAGCAATGGGTGTCTGATTTCTGCCTTAGAAAAAAACCATTTAAGTCTTAGAACACTTGAACTTTCAGTAGAATAACACAGATTATGCTGTGTAGACTTAAAAAAAAAGCCCCTTTATAAAGATACAGCCTCTTGAGAAGGTGGTCTTCTTTGTATGTTCCTAATGGGATAGCTGATTAGCAGGGCAAGTCAAATACAGCTCAGTCCCAAATTCAATCCATTCTCCTACCTCAAACTGAGGCCATGAGGCCAAAAAAGTACCTTAACACACCATTCAGTTGTGGTTGTTCTATGGGGTGGAGGTACCCACTATTTCCCTTTAAATTACCCGTGTTGGAAGGCACACTTAAATGCACGTTACAGTTAAGTGGGGTGTGGAGAGTAGGGATGAAAGCATAAGTGTTGGTGTTCCAGGGTGCTGGTGCCCAGGTGCTGGTAGGAGGGGCTGAGGGGCAGCTGCTGTGAGGGAAAGCCAGGGCTACCCCGTGCCCGGCTGAGCCAGCTCCAACTGGAGCCTACCTGGTGCCTCTTAGAAAATCTCTTTAAGAAAGAGCAAACTGCTGAACAAGAAATGAAGAGTAAGGAAAAGGTGAGAAATAGTTCTGTAAGCACCAAGACTGGAAAAAAGCAGGGGGAGGAGGTTCTTCGGGAAGCAGAGCAGAGATTCTTCTGTGGCCCATGGAGACATCACAGTGGAGCAGGTATTTACACTGCAGCTTATGGTGGGCTCTGTGCTGCAGCAGAAGGATATTTCTTGCAAGTACTGAGGCCCATGGAGAGCCTATTCTGGTGTTGTTTTTTTTCTGAAGGATTGCAGCCCATGCTAGAGCAGGGGAAATGTGAAGAAGGAGCAGCAGAGAACTGTTATGGACAGATGCCATTCCTGATCTCCCTCAAAGTAGAGCTAGTAGAGTGAGAAATGAAGAAATGAAGTTGAGCCTGGAAAGCCTGGAAATTTATTTTTAATAAGCCATAAATTAAATTAATTTTTCCCAATGTAAAGTCTGATTTGTTCATGACAGTAGTCAGTGGTAAATGATCTCCTTGTCTTTATCTCAACCTATGATCTTTTCTATCTGAATTTCTCTCCCTTTTTTATTGGGAAAGTGGAGAGAGAGAGAGAGAGAGAGAGAGAGAATGGAGGTAGGTGAACTTCTGGCAGCTAGCCCAGGTAAACCTACCACAGAGTGTTATATCATTTCTGTCAAGAGGTTTCATTTACTGCTTTACAGAGCACTTATACAAAGTTGTTTGGTTTTCATAAACTTTAGTGTCAATACTTTTTGGTTTTCCTTTTAGAATGTATTTATTTATTTGTTTTTTTGAATTTGTCTTGTCCTGAATGGACAGACATAACTACATTAAAAAAAGATCTGTGGAGAGAGATATGCTGATTTTTTCTATGCTGTTAAACATGTTAATGAAATACGAATTTCTTTAGGCCTTACTAGGCTATTCTCTGCATCCACTTGGGTTTTTTTTGGTGAAAGTTTCCTGAATGTAAATTATTTCAGACAGAATATTATGAATTGAGTGTACTGGATTTTTCCAGTGAAACTTTGGCTTGATTTCCAGTGATTATATAATTAGCTTAATCCCAAACTTGTCATTGACTTGACATGTTTACCCATATTAAGTTCATTTATATGGGTAGCACTCGCACACCACTTCTGAACCAGCAGACAGTAACTGACTGCTGAGAGGCACAGAGGATGAATGGCTTGAACAGCTTTTTGAACTGCTTCTCAGCTGTTTCCTGGCTCTTTGAACACTAACAGTCCATTTCATGGCAAAATTAAACATTAGTTCAAACCATCACTGTAGGTAGTTTGAGAAAACATGCTTTACTTTACTTTGAAACAGTCACTTAGAGCTAAGAGGAATCTTACTGCCTTTCAGCTGCTAGCTGGCACTGCGTAATTGAGACAGTTTCTAATCCTGTGAGAACCTTTCCTTCACTGGGTACCAGCATAAATCACCCTTTTCTCATTTTAGCTCAAGCTGCTTCAGAGGAGGAGTACCCCTGCAATCAGACACCTGTCCCCATGGGATTCAGTGGGCACCAGCCGCTGCTGCCTTTTAGAATTGTCCAGCACTTGATGGTAGGGTTTGTGTAGTGCTGTGTATTTCCTCCTCACCTTTGTAGCATAAATCAGGAATTTGCAATTTGGATCTTAGAAAAAATACTTCATGAAAAATAATTATCAGAAAAAAACCCATGTCTACTTTTCAGTAACACTCTTTTCTATCTTGAAGTGTCCCATGTATTATGAAAGCAGCCTACAGCCTTCAGAATGTTAGATATCCCTTCTAGAGACACATGCCTTTTCTATTCCATTCTTCCATGAGAATGTTGTTCCATGTTCATATGATCAGTGAGGGACCCAACTGAGCTGTATTATATATCAGTTTCTTTGAGAATAAACTGGTACATTTCCTTGAAAGTTTATACTTCACAAGCCTTTCAGACTATGGTCCTCTCTAACAGACTAACCTTAAGTTAAACCTATATAAAACAGCAGCAGGCCTGAATTACCTTGAGCATTGTGATCACACATTTCAGAAAAATCTAAGAGGCCAAAATTATTTAGAAATCATGGATATACAGGATTAGGCCACAGATTATGTTTGCCTATCTCTCTACCGTTAAATTCAGCTGATTTTCTCTGGAGAGAAGGGAAAGGTGAAAATTACATGATAATCCCCTTTGGAGCACTGAGAGATATATGCCACATGTTAAAATACTGACAATTGTGCATAGTCCAGGAGCTTTAAAATACAATGTTTATTCTAGGAAATAATTGAATCTATCATCACAGACATACAGATGAAATTTCAGTTGTGTATTTGAATAGTGAATGATAGGAAAATTGACTACATTTTTTGTATACATCTTACTATTTTTGTGTATGTCTTGCATCTTTATATTATTCTTGCTGCTTTATTTGACAAAATATTGCTGTTAGTCTTCCTCTGATATCAGACCATGGGAACATTATCTATTTGGGTTTTTTTGGAAGATTTTATGACACATCCCCTAACTAACACTTATTGCTTTCCTTACAGTGCATAATGTGTGCCCTTACTGAGCTAGAAAGTTAATTCTCTGCTGTCCCTTGGAGAGAAGTTTGATTGTCAGATTAGATGAAGTAAACATTGAACAAAATGAATGAGTCTGCAGTAACAAAAAATAAGACTAGTGAGTACTGGATTGGTGCCAATATCTCAGAAGTAAAGGTGCTTGGTAAAAAGTAAGGTTTGTCCTTTTGTTTTTATATCAAGAAGATATTAATGTCATGTTTCTGACCTTAAACAGCAGGAAAGTACTTTGGATTTAGTTGTGCATGGCATATTCATTTGGGTCTATCATTGGGAATTCTGGTTCTTATCACCAGAGCTGTAATTTTGGTAAGTTTACTTATAAGTTTTTGATAACATATTGTGATAAGTTGACCCTGGCTGGAAGCCAGGCATCCACCAAAGCTGCTTCACCACTGCTCTCCTCAGTTCCCTCAGACAGGGGAGAGAAAATATGACGAAAGTCTTGTGGGCCAGGATAAGGGCAAGGAGAGTTACCCGTCACTGGCAAAACAGACTTGACTTGGGGAAATGATTTTAATTTATTACCAATCAAATCAGAGTAGGATAATGAAAAATAATACCAAATCTTAAAGGAACAGTCCCCCCTCTAGACCCCCACTCCCCTTCTACTGGGGCTTAACTTCACTACCAATTTTCCCTCCGTCCTCATTGCTATCATTTCATCACACATCATCTCTGCTGCTCCTTCCTTCTGATGAGGGAACTTCTCACATGCTGCCCCTGTTCCAGTGTGAGGTCCCTCCCATGGGATGCAGTGCTCCATGAACTTCTCCAAGGTGAGTCCTGCCCACAAACTGCAGTTCTTCACAAACTGCTTCTGCATAGGTCCCTTCCATGGGGTACAGTCTTTTGGGAATAGTCTGTTCCAGTGTGGGTCACTGTGCGATCACAAGTCCTGCCAGCAAACCTGCTCCAGCATAGGCTTCTCTTTCCTTGGGGCCACAGTTCCTGCCAGGAGCTTACTCCAGCATGGGCTTCCCACAGGATCACAGCCTCCTTTGGGCATCCACCTGCTCCAGTGTGGGGTCCTCCAGGGGCTGGAGGTGGATCTCTGCTCCACCGTGGACCTCAGTGGGCTGCAGGGATGCAGCTGCCTCACCATGGTCTGCACCACAGGCTGCAGGCGAATCCCTGCTCCAGCACCTGCAGCACCTCCTCCCCTTCCATATTCACCGGCCTTGGTGTCTGCAGACATGTTCTCACTCTTTTCTCTTCCTGCAACTGTTTTGGAAATTGAAATGCAGCAACTTTTTCTCTTTTGCAAATCTGTTATTTCAGAGGTGCTTCCACCATTGCTGATGGGTTTGGCCTTGACCAGCGGCAGGTCCATGTTGGAGCCGGCTGGCATTGTTTCTATTGAACATGGGGGAATCTTCTGGCAGCTTCTCACAGAAGCCACCCCTGTAGCCCCCTGTGCTATAAAAACCTTGTCATGCAAATCCAATACACTTATTAGCCAAATGGAAAAAAGCGTTGGGTTTGACTAATTGATTAAAAATTGAAAAAAAAAAGTACTTCAAAATGGCCCCGTTAAGTTACATTTTTCACACTTACTTCAATGACAAGATTCTCATGTCACAACAAAACTTCTACATTCTGGCTAGTTAGATATAAAATTTAAAAATCACCTCATGAAATATTCACAGCTAGAAAAATAAAATATTTGCGATGAATTCACCTCTTTCTTTTTCTTTTCATTTTGATCTGTAACAGAAAAAAATTCTCTGAAGTCTAAAAATTTCTCAGGACAGAGACCTAATTTTCATTGAGCTCTTCTTTGAATTCATTAAATTGACTTTTAAAATATTCATATATTTCCAATTTGAATATTAATTTTAATTTTCCTTGTAAATTTTTGTTGGTGCCATTTAAAGCACCCTCTCTATCTCTTAGTCAAGATTTAAAGGAACACTAATGAGAAAAAAGGTTGAATACATTGAAAATAGGAAACATATTTGTTTCGTATTTAAAAGTAAAGAACTCAAAATCACTAGAAAGATTAAGCTTATTCTGTATATCGTACTGAAATAGACTAAGTCACTAAATTATACATATAAGTCTGGAATACATTTTTGAGGACTTAAACTAGTAATATACTTTTCAGCATATGAAAATAAAAAAAAATGTAGTAGAAACATCTCAATTTAACAAAATAGACCCATTCAATAATTCAGTTTCTCATGCATCAAAATAAAATACATTCCACAAGGCTGCAGTGCCCTCCTAAGAAAACAGCAGCCAAATGAAATCACATTTAAAAAAATAATGTTTTAGTTCAACATACTTACCTGTTTGTTGGTCATTCATTGTACACATCTATTAGTGTTCCAATTTATTTCAATAGCCTATACAAAGAAATAATAGACAGGTAATGTTTTCCCCTCCCAGACACCTTCCTGTATCCCCAATGGCTCCCAGTCAGCCACCTGCAGAAAAACTCCCATTCATGCTGTTCTCTAGCATTTTGTAAATAGCAATTTACAGGAATTTGAAAAAAAAATCCCAGCATAACACAGGTTATCTAAATACTTTGACTGAAAACTTTCAGAACCAATTTCAGTCTGAGAAAATGACTGTTCTCTCTTGCCTCTGTATATGTCCTTTAATAATATGATTCTAAAACTTTTGGCAGAACATACAATTATTTTCTGAAGAAGCTGGAAAATATTTACAGACTACCTGAAACCAGTGATTGAATCTGAAGAGCCTGGGGAGGCTCGAAACCATTACACAGTTTGATAAAAAAGGGGTAAACTTTTAATACTACCAGTGAACGCGTAAATAAATAATGAGGCAATTTAAAGGAAATAGTCTTTTAAAACATCCCACAGGAGCAACAAGACTTTTTTTGGGGAAAGAGGGAGCATGCTTCTGATCTTTTTCAGCTAGGAGTCTCATTTTAGAGGAAGAGTCGTTTGTCCTGCAATGAATTCTTCAAAATACAAGTACTAGAATCCGGGACCCTCTGCACTCCAGTATCTAGTTTTACCATGGGATCTAAAGGATCCTGTTTGTCTAAGTGCAAACTGAATCATGTCCTAAGCCACCTGCCTGGGAGAAACAGTGACCGGCCTCTTCTGACCACCTGTTCTCAGAAGTTATATGTATTCTATGAAATATAGTTTTTTTCCTTCTGACAAGTATGTGTTTGTGTTTCAACCTGTAGTATTTCCAACGTTGCTGTTTGTCCAGATAATATCTAAAGTTTCTTGTGTTTTAAGAATGAAACAAGTAATAATAACAACAATAACAATATAGAGACATTATGCTTATTCAAGTGAACAACACAATGAGAAGAATTCAAGGATGTGAGAAACAAAACTGTGAAAAAATTTTTACAATTGAAAACTTAATCTGTTCCGAAATCAATTGCATATTTGATTATCTAAAAGAATAAATATATTCTGTCATGTATGGTGAGAGAAAATAAAGGTAATTAAGACAACATTTCATGTAATGCTTACCTGGTAAATTTCTGATTATTCATCTTTGAAAGGCCATTACTGTTAATGAAAGTGTACCATAAAATATAGGTATGGGCACCTTCATTTGATTTTTCAATACCCTGTTATATTGGAATTCATGACATCTTTAAACTAAATGAAAGCACAGATATCTAATCCTTGTTTGGAGAAAAACTGACTAATGAAGATGAAGCTTGGAAAGACAGGCAAAATAGTGTACTATCACTGGTCTTGATGGCAGCTGAGGAGATCAGTAGGAAACATTATTAATATTAGCTGCAGAAGCAAGCAAAGCTTGGACTTTTATTCAAAGCTCTGCAGTTTTGACTAGATTTTCTTCTACTCTGATTTGTCTGCTTGCTATAATCTTCAATGTTATTCAGGATTTATTTTCCACATTTGCCCTTTTATCGTTTTTCATTGCTCTAACTTCCCCTCATTTCCTTTTCCCTTTTCTTTCAGTCTAGCTTCAACTAGCTCTAAGTACCCTTCACCCTACTAAAAATGGGAATTAAAACAGTGATGCCAGTCATCAGATAATTTATTATGTCTGCTTTTTTCTTCTGCCTTCCTGTGTTTCAATTGTTTTATCTCAGAGTGCTTTCAGACAAAAAGCCATGTATTTCCCCAAGCAAAGGACCTAACATATTGGGTCTCCATGTTATGTTGATCCTTGGTTACAACCCTAAAAAGCATTATTAGGATTCACAATAATACTTGTTGTCAGCTTGAATTAAATATACTGCAGTCTATGTTTGATATACACTCACTTCATATATCCATAATAATTAAGTAAACCTTCAAGATGACATTATCACATAGGTATTAGAAATCTGCTGTGTTAATTATTACAAATTACTTATCTCAAAACTTACATTTATAATCTCATACACATAAGACAGAGCAAGAATTTTTTATTCCATTCTAAGAGGTGTCTGTGTATATCTGAGTACATAAATGATACCTATATTTGAAGGTATAATTTCACTACCAACTAGATCCGAAATTACTTTCTGAAGACCTTTCAGTGGTGAAAGTTAACTTAATATCTGCCAGACATTATTCTGGGCATGTGTTTTGTGGTAAATTATTCAAGTGAATAACTAAGTAGGTTATATACAAACTACATCTGTTAAGAGTTCACCACTCTGCAATTCATTAAGTGTGTGGACATAATCCCACTAAAATGCATAGGAATCTCATCTTCAACTTTCACTAATGCTGTGAATATTGTAATGGTTTTGGGTTACATATATATTTCATTAGAAAATTTGTATCATACTGTCCTTTTATGAAGACAACATTGTACATGCTATGGTGCAGACTGAAAAAGCATGTTATTTGAGACATAAAAAACCAACCAGTGGATCATCTCTGTTTTGCATTTCTTCATTGTTAAGCAGAGGGAATAAAAGAAATTCCCATCTAATGTAGATGTTTCAGTGGTCACCATCCCTGTAATGGCTGAGCATGGCATTTGTGTTCAGATTTAGGGTGTGTATTATTTTATTGCTTAACAAGAACTGTGTTTGAGCAACTATGAGCTATTGTCTGGGAACGCCTGTAAAAAGAGCAGAATAGAGACAGAACAGGGTGGGAAATTTGGGGTTCCTTGGAGAGGCTTCCCCTGAGCTCTAATACCAATGATATGTTGCATGTATTAATTCAATTTGGTGTTATATCATTCTCAGTGGAGGCAAAATAGTGATGTATTAAATTTAAACTGAACTATAATGGAAATTCTATATTTGTTATAAATGTATTAAAACCAAGTGAGTACATCGTACCACTAAAATAATCCCAAAGAAATTCAGGAAACAGTTGTTAAACTGCTATTTTTAAGTGTCATCAGTTGAGCCAGTCTCTGAAACTAGAGATTGTCCTTGATCTCTTTTCAAAGGCAGCCAGTCCTTTAACCCTCCCAGAGATAAAACTCTTCAACATAAAGATGCAATCCTCCTCTCCTTTCAAAATAAAAGTATATTAAATATATTCAATTCTTTTTTCTGTAGCGGTGACTGAGAACTGGCACATGTTGGCTAAGTTGGTTGTAGAGTTTCCGTCCTTGGACAGTCAAGAGCTGTCTAGACAATGTCCTGATCTAAATGACTCTGTTTCAGTAGGTGAGGTGGAGAAGATGGCCTCCAGATGCCCCTTCAAACCTCAGCTATTCTGTAATTAAATGATAAATTACATTTGTTGTTGGAATCACTTTCTTATTTCCTCTCAAAATTCTCAGTCAATATATACATCACTATGGCAAGAGATACACAGCTGTAGATGGTGAGAAAAAGGGTCTGGAGACGTACCAGCTGCTGGCAATCTCGACACTGGAGTCAGTACTTACACCTCAGAAAATATTTTCTGCTACCAGAGACTGGGAGAATTACGGTATTATTTTTAATAAGATCTACTATTTTAGAAAGATATTCATAACTGTAAATGAGGATGTTTTACTGTGGCTTTGTTTATGTAAACATCATTAGAATAAGAAAATTTAATTTGTACCATAGTTGTTTCTTCTAATATGTTAAGATCGGAAAATATTAATCAATGTTATCTTCTGTTATTTATATATAAGACTACAGGAAAAATTATTAAATGGAGTGTGGGAGATTTAACAAAGGTACTTTCTGTATATGGTTTCATACAACATTCACTCTGACACTTCTTATATATAAGCTCCTGCCATATCTGACATTTATTAGGTCAAATCTTCACTTTGATATCCAAGAGAAGTAGTTATTATAAAGAATTCTGGATTTAAATCTATTTTGCACATGGAAGTTTCTATTTAAAAAGGGTTTTTTTGACTAAATCAAAACTGCTTTACTGGCATGATGAAAAGTACCCCTCTTAGCAGCACATTTCTGCCAGATTTCATCTTCCTAACCGCAGCTACTTCTGTGCTGGATGCTTGTAAAAAGTGGTAATGAAATATACGATATGGAAGTGTTTTGTTCAGCAATTGTAATTTCATTCATTCTGAGCTGTTTCAACTCCCGCTTCTCGTGTCCACAAAATTTTCCTCGAACTAATACCAGCTCTTGATCTTTTAGATAGGAGACATAATGTATTTGATCTGGAGAGAGAGATGGAGTTAATTTTCCCCATAGCAGCCCTCACAGTGCTGTGCTTTGCATTGCTAGCTAGAAGGATGTGATGATAACACACCAGTGTTTTGGCTACTGCTGGGCAGTGCTGGCACAGCATCAGCACTATCTCTTAACATTCTTCCCCTTTTCCCTCCATCGAGGGCAATATCCTGAGAGAGGACACAGGTAGGCCAGCTGACCCAGGCTACCTGGCGGGATGTTCTGTACTGTGTGATGTTAGCTCAGATATGAGAACTGGGGAGGGGAGGAGGAAGTGGGGACACTCATTGTTTACTATGTTTGTGTTCTGAGCAACCACTACTTGTGCTGAAGCCCTACTTCCTGGGAAGTGCCTGGACATCACTTGCTAATTGGAAGTGGAGAATAAACCTTGTTATTTTCCTCTTTGCTTATGTGTACACAAACTTCACTTTTGCTTTACTAAACTACCTTATTTCAACTTACGAGTTGTTTTCCACCTTATTCTCTCTCTGCTGTCCTGTTGGGAAGGGAAGTGTCAGAAGGGCTTGGTGGGTATCTGGCACCCAGCCAAGGTCAACCCACCTACACTATAAGAAAGGATTAGTGGAGGAAATATCAGGCAACCATTACTTTGTGAGAAATATTTTCACTGAAAATATCTGAGTATAAAATAAATGCATAGTCCATGGTGTTTCCTTTTCCAAAATGAGGTCTTGGTACTACATCTGCCTTTCCCTCCAGATGGAAGTACAACATAGACTCTTCAGAAGCATCTCAGCTCATTCACAAGTACAAATAAAAAGTTCGGAGAGTCTCGCCTTTCTTTCTCTACTTTCTTTCCCAATGCACACAACTTCTCAGAGGTTTCCACAATCCCAAGTGAACGAGGTCCAGCTCTGTTTGGAAATCTGATGGGAGACAGTAGCGTCCTTATGGCTATATCTGAACTAGTGGTGTAGAATGGATCTAGATGATGATTGTGATCTGTACCGAACCTGATTTTACCTAGGTGTGCACTAGCTTCTTCTTGCTTCTTGAGAGAGAGAGAGAAGCAAAGGCAGTGATATGAGAAGATAATGCACCGTACTCTAGACTTGAGTCTGGAGGAACATGGCACTGGGATTCTGGAGTGTTGCACTGAGAGAGGGCTCTGGGAAATCATCTGTTTGACTTTGACAGAGACCTTGAAAAGTCTGCTACTGTAAGCATAGGAAACTTTTTTTGTATTCAAAAGTGTTATCATGACTCTTATTTCATCCTCCAAACCACATACTAATACAGGTTATATTTATTGGCTTGTTTTTGGTTTCTTTTGTTTTAAGATCTCTGGGAGGCCTAAAGGACTCGAAAAAGATAGTCAACCTGTTCCGTTATCTGATTTTTCCCCAGAATAAGCTATCATGTGAAAACCACCAACTGATGTCCAGAAAATAATGAACAAAACCCCACGCTGACTACTTAAATCTCACTGGTAATGAAGCCTGGGGACTGTTGAATGCCATTGCTGCTAGGTTAACAACAGTTGCTAAATTAAGATTACATGAAGCATGTGAACACAAACAAACGTAGTGTCACATTGTTGTTTATTTTGTCAAGTTGCTGGATTGGATAAACTTTTGTTGTCATTTTACCATTTTCTCATTTCAGAGTATGTTAGTTATTATGGAAATATTTGTCATTGTCATGAGTCAAGCTTAGTCATAGGCTCATGGGAAAAATAAAACTGGCTTATATATTAGTTGAATGCTTATGCAAAAGTTTTGGAGCTAATAAAGATTTTTACGATGGTTGTGGCTGTTCATATGTATGCATGTACATAAATACACATATATAAATCACAAAGCTGAGTTACTCAGCTTTCTATCCACATAGGCTTGAAAGGAAGGTAAATTATATGTGGTGTCCTAAGAGAGGCCCTGGTAAAAACATTTTTTAAGAGTTTGGACAATGGTCTCGGGCACATGGTGTGATTTTTGTGCAGTCCTGCGCAGGGTCAGGAGTTGGACTCAATCCTAATGGGGCCCTTCCAACTTGCACATTCTATGATTCTAAGATTTGCCTTGTAAGATTGTATCTTATATTTTGTATGTCATATATTTTGAAGTGAGTTATTTTTGGAAGTATGTTAAGGTTGGGCTAAAATCTACAGGATATATAGATTGTAGATAGAACCATTGTAATATTTATACCTCATTTCCCATATTGTTCTCTTTGTGGTAATTATTTAGTGCACTTAGAATAGTGAATCCTTTGGTCACAGTTCTTCATGTTGTTCATTGCTTCTAAAACTCTAGAACCACATGCTAGATTGAACGATAATAAATTAAGATCTATTATATAGGAAGTCAGAAGACCTTTTGCACCATTTTTTTGTTACATAAAGTCATTTTTTATGAGATAAAAATAGCTATAAATTGCCCATATTTAGTGTTTAACACATGTAGCCTATTATTTTTTAAAATATTTTTTAAAAATCAATGAAAAAGCCTTGATTATAATTGAATAAACACCCAGGTAAATAGAGGCATGTATAATTAACTGCAAAGAATTACAAATTATAATATTTTTATTTTTGATCACCTAGAAGATAAGACACTTGTGAATACAATAAAAAGAAATGCTCATTTGTAGAGGACATCGATTTGCATGGAGATACTGAAAAAAGGCCTACAATCAAACAAGAAAAATATTATTTTTTTTTTATTTTTGGGTAGCTTTCAAGACTACATCCAGAATAGCTAGTTACATTTTGTTTTAGAAATCTTGAGATTCAACTTGGCTCCATTCTGAATTGGACAAAATCTAAGGTTAAACTGTGAATTCTTATATAAAATATCTTCTTATATTAAAAATAGTAGAACTAAGAGCATGATGACTTATCAATAGCAGTATTTGCTTCACACCCAGAGTAATTTCAAATGTGTTTTGGAATCGTAGCTCTAGCTGTTAACTTCCACTCCCTCTTTAAATTGCTTAATTGACTTCTAAGATGCAGTACCTGGGAAGCTGATCTAAATTGCTTGAAATTAACAAATTTGGCAAGGATTTAGACTCATCTACTCTTGATTACTCAAAGTACATTTTGAACAATTGTATAGTTGTTTAGACCATCTTTATCACTCTGAAACAGCAGAGTTTCAAGCACCTTCTTAGTCCAAGAAAACACTCTTAGTTACCTAGTTATGGATGGGATGAATTAATCCCTTCATTACAGTGCTCATTTCTACACTGACTTCAAAAGGAACTTAAACAAGGAACATAAACCAGCTACACTATTACAGTCTTACATTAGGTGAGAGGTATATTACCTTACTTGTTTAGAAAATTCTATTTTTTGTTTGAGACAGTTCCTCAGCAAGAGACCAAACTCAAAATATAACTGTCTTCCTCTCAATAAATGAGTTCTGACTGCAGTATCAAATGTTGCTTTCTGTCTTACTTCAGTGTGTTTGTTAGCTTTTTCATTCAAGACTTATGAAATGTAAGCTGAATGTACCCTCTTTAGGTCTCCATCATATAAACTTTTGCTTTAATTTGTACATTGCATCATTTTCACTAATGTGTCACATTTCATTCTTTAAGGTGTTTTCATTTGGTTGTTTTGTTTTGGTGTTTTGTTTTGGTTTCTTTGGTGACAGTTTATATTTTCTTGTCTGTTTCTTTTAATTTCTTTCCCATCTTTTTATATCCCAAACTTCATGGTTCCCCTGATTCTTAGGAGGGTTATCAATTACAGTATCCTCAAAGTTACTCTTCTTTATTGTCATCATCACATTTAGTTCAACGTGACTTTTTTCTTCCTATACCAGTTGTAAGAATGTAGTTTAGATTGTCAATGGAGATTATAAGGTAAGATTATCTGTCTTGCTAAATCTTGTCTTGTTTCTTCTTCCATTAAAGACAATGATAAACCCTGTCTAATTTCAGAGGAACAGAAATACTGGCAAACTAAAGGCTTTATTCTGTGAAATGAAATACCACTTTTTTCTTTTTTCTCTCTTAGTCTTCCAAGGTATTTAGAAAAGCTGTTATCCAAAACATCTCTTATCCATTAAAACCTGAGGACTTAGATAACAGATTCTTGTTTATTTTCATTTTCTAATTTTGTGATAATCAAAAAAACAAAGTCATTTTGGCTGTAGAAAAGGTGTACTAAACCTGAGTTAGGTGGTTATTTGAGCTGGGTTGACATCTACTTTACCTCACTGAATAGCAAACCTAGACCAGTGATTCATTTTGATCTGTGTTGACTGATTTTGTTAGTTTTTATTTCTTTCATCTATGGGGAAGAATGACTATATTGTGAAATTTAGGATACAGCTAGTGTAGACTAACATAGCTTCATTATAACATTGCCTGTTTTCACAATTTTAGGGTCTGAATTAGAGAGACTGGAATGACGTAATGTATTCTCATCTATTTATGTGGTTCTTTAACGAGTTTTAGTAATAGTGGTCTGTCTAATAAGCATTGTAATAGCAGTAGCTTTGTTTGAACAGTAAAATAAGTAAGTAAACAAATAAGGACTTCAAAGGATTTCTAAAAGAGTTTTGTTTTGGTTTCTTTTCCAATGACGTAAAGATGGGATGGAATAAACCAGAATGATATTGATAAGCAAATATTTATAAACAGTGTTCACAAAATGGGAGCTTAAAACCTTATAAGTCTTAGACTTATAGGTTTATATATACTATATACTATAGACTTATATAGACTTAGGTCTTTTTTTGTCACAGTTTTAAATGAACTTCAAATGAATTAACCAATTTATGCCAATTTAAAGACTTCTTTGTGGATTACAATAGGTTTGGTACTTTGTCATTGTGGACATTAACTTTGAGATGGAAAGCAAGAAAAGAATTTGACAAGCTTTAGAATTCAAGATTTGTATATTCTTAATAAAATAGCCCATCCACCAAGAAGAAAATGCTCAGTACTCTTGAAAAACATTACTTTTTAGGAACATCATTTTGCTTTGCTTAGAAGAGACTTAAACACATTACAATTTCACAGGAACTGTTTGATATCTCTGTTTGTTACTGTTATAACTTTACTACAGTAGAAACCGTAAGTATAATTATGGTAAAGTTTTGATCCCAACCCAAAAATGATGCTATCTGAATGGATCCCCATAGATATTCCATAGCTTCCTATCAGCTGGCAGGGTAGCTGAAAGGGGCTTAATAGTGAATTACTAATTTAACCTAAGTGTGTAAATAAAATGTACTTTCATATAAGTTTTTTCTATTTTTTTTTTTCAGAGAACTTCTTCAATATGTTTTTATGTTACTTTTCTTGTTGCAGTGCAAAGAAAACTAAGTGAAATAAGAGCATTTTAGGACTTATTCATTCTTGATTCCCTAATATTTGCAGAGAAGTCAAAGCACTTTTGGTGTTACCAGTGGAGAAAAGGGGTAAGTTCAATAAAATTTTGAAAAATCAACACTTTATTTGTGAGGGTTTTTCACCACTCTTACCAAGAATTTACTGATGAGTTTAACCAGTGCCTTATTGTCTGTCCAAAATGAAAAAAAACCCTATATTCTTGCTAAAATTGTGAGATAACTTATATTGAAAGAACAATTAATAAAGCACAGGATAAAACAATAATATAAACCAGTCTGGATTGTGCACTGAAGTGTATTTATATGTTTTGTAAGCCCCAAAGGGAAGACAATGTGTCTGCTGTGAAGAGCGTAGCTTTGTGAACATGAAATAGAAGAGTATATTCTGGTAAATAAAAACTGTGGAAACAATTTGAAAACCCCAGACACCCAGTTAGCTATCAGGTCCCAGCAAGATTAGCAGGTGTATAGTCTGGTCCTTGACTGTATAAACAAATGAATAGTCACAGAAATAGCTAAAATAGATTGCAATTATAAAAATTATTGATGATTTCCAGGTTTTTTTTCCATTTGGGGAATGATGATTCCCATTTTTTTTTCCATTTGGGGAATCAGTAGTTTGAAAAGTTTTCAATAGATTAAAAGGATTCCTCTCAACTCTCACCTCCTGAAAAATACCCCAGGAACACAAACCAAACTCCAGTGTAATCTGGAAATGGCCTGTATGCCTTATATTGGGTGTAAGGAATTTTAAATTACTGAGTTTATCTGAATGTCAAGCCATCGACCAATTAAACACCTGCATGAGAAACAGATTTGTGACTGAAGATAATTACTTAAGCTGTCACAAAAACATAAACAGGGAAGACTAGATTCAAAGACTGAAAATTAAATCTAAAAATGGGGACAATTTGAAACAGGTTTTTAATTACAAAGATAAATTGGAGCAATTTATTCAGAGAACTGGTGAATTTTGTGCTATGTAAGAACTTCATATCAGGACTGTATAATTTTATGAAAGATGTGTTTTAGAGCAAAGAGAAGTTGAGAACGTCATATATTAAGTATTCATTATCCTTTTGCATGGAAGATATGCTGGTTTCTCTTTCCAATATTTGAAATTCTAAGTCTTGTATTTAATAGGAGTGTGCTATTTGCAAAAGAATTATGGCCCATAAGAATAACCAGAGTGCTGTCTTGGCACCCACAACAATTCTCATAAAATAAATAAGGCCCAAAAGACAGCAGTGACAATGGTAGAAAAAGAAACTCCATCTGCATAACAGAAAAAAACCAACCCAACCCAACCCAAAAAAAAAAACCAAACCGATCCAAAACCTGACACATCTCCCAAATGAAGGGAACAGCTGGACACAACATGGAACTGGGAGAGCAAGCTGGGCGCAGAAGCTGAATGTTGTTTACTTCACAATGGCTGGGATAGCCAGAGGATCTCCTTGTGGATACCAGAAATGCCACACAAACACAGTAGTAATTAAAGAACTTGTCTGAGCTAGAGGCAGTCTGTTACCACTGAATTCTTCCAAAGTGTTGGCTCAACTGGAAACACCTAATCACGAGTGATGAAGGTAAGAAGGAGGAAGTGATTGCTTCTGAAAAGTGATGACATGTTTTAGGGGCCATTATTGCAGCTAACTAATTTTCACCATTTCTGTGCAAAAGTTGATTCTGTTTAAGAACAAAACAGTAGGAAAAAAAAAGATAATTTTGTGGGTAAACAAAATACATTTTAAAATACTTTGAAAAAAAGAAAATAGTTAGTATAAGAATGCCTAAGGAATGTCTAAATATCTTTGTTGTCTTTCATTTTTTAGGAAATACCCCAGGGTTCTTTATCATCAGTCAGGTGACCTTGTTGCAGACAAATAGTACAAGGTATACAGCCCCTGAGGCAGCACAGTCAGATGGAAATCTGGTGTTCTTGTGTATTCTGGATATCTATATCTATATATATCTGTAACTGGGGGAATTCTGAAGTGTAGGCCACACAATCCCCCTTTTCCTTCTTGTTAGGTCAATCATTGCTTGGGGGCAATGCCACAGAGTATCTCTCAGCTGCCACGTTGCCTTGCACGCAGTTGCAGGTATTCTTCCTTTTAAACTTGCTTTTCTGTTTCATTCTCACAAATAAGGTGTGGATCAGCACATGGAGGAAATTTTGAATGAATTGAGATGGGATGCAGGACTGAAACATGACACTTTGTTTAACAAAATGTAACATTTCTAAAGATTGCACTTTGTTGCACTTGTATGAACTGAGGGTCAATACAAGGCATAATTTTTAACAGGAGGTATGATTTTTGATAAGTTGGTTTCTGTTCTCTGGCTTCATTGCATTAGAGGTGCATCCATATATGCTAGCTACTGTAAATGAAGTTAGACACATTTATCCCTGCCCAGCAAAAGCACTGTAGCAATATTGAGTAGTATTAGGAAAGACAAATTACATAATCTTTTCTCAAAGTCATTAGTATTGTTACTTTAATAATACTCATAGAGCTTATCATCAAGAGAAGTACTGCTTTAAGTCAAATGGGAAAATATATAAGAATCTGAATTAAAAGCAAAACTACGAAGATTTTTCATGGCTAGTGCCCTTTTTTGAACATATCAAATTAAATTTCCAAGAAAAATAATAAAATTTATAAGATTTATAGATTGTTCATACTTATACTCAAAATTTGGACATAAATTAACATTTGAATATTCTCAGGTACTGAACCAGAAACTCATGACCCATTTCCTTGTGGAAGAGAAATATTTGAAAAAATGCAATCATCTTAAGTAAAATCTCTTAAGTGCTCAGAATATACATTTTGTGTATGCATATAGATGTGTGAACACGAATATATATATTAACCTTTCAGTTTAGAATGGATTAATTTTCTGCAGCTACAGTGTTATGTTAAACATAGAAACCTTTGTTTATTAACCATGTTTGCAGCATAAGGAAGATTGCTGTAAGTCAGCTTCATGGGATCATATCCCCTGGTGAAGCTAGTGTTCTCCTTCAGACTCTTTCCATGCACCCAATTGTCACTCCAACAGCTGTCAAAATGAGGACTACTGGTGCTATGAACATGCTAAGTATGCAGTGAGCCTTTCATTCTTGACACGCCCATTCATTCACACAGATGGAAGAAGCTTAGAAGAGATGACTTTTTCAATCCACATAGCTGACTTTAGTCAAATTGTTTAACTAAGTTCTTCCTCTTCTGAAGGTTATGGAAGCCAAGGGGGAAAGCCAAAGAAGACAAGTCTTCCTTTACATTCTTCCTGTCTTTAATATACACAGTCCTGATTTTTTATTTTTCCGAGTTTTACACTGCAGGGTGTCTTCTCTGCAGTGTAGGAAACTTCAGATTCGTTTGTAGTCCTAGAATGAAATATCTAATCAGCAGTAGATGAGGAATAGCAGACCAGCATTCCCAAAGATCGTTAGGCCTTCACCTTGCAAGCTTTTCTCACATCAAATAGTTCTAGGTGAAATTTCTCCATTTTACATAATGTTCACTTGCCACTGGAGGTCATCCTGTTGCATGGAGCCTGTGTTACATGGAGGCTTTGCTTTGAACATTTTCAGAACATTTTACTGGGCAGAAAAACTAGAGGTAGAGAGAGAACTTTCTCTTCCCCCCCCCCTCCCCCCATTCCTGGCTGATACTG
>VYXB01003356.1:0-44229 GCA_013397135.1 Pachyramphus minor | reverse complement strand
CCCTCCCCCCATTCCTGGCTGATATTGCACACATACCATCTCAGGTGCCATGGATTAAGCAGTACAGTCCCCTGATATTCCTCACTCCATTGAGGTTTTTATCTACCCTTGAATTTAAAAGACTGTGAGTAGTGTCTAACAGCCCTTGACACAGAGATAATTGCAGTTATAGAAAATATACAAGATTAGCCTTTCCATGTTTCTGTTCCTGGTAAATACCAACCTCAATTTATTTTATGATTCATGATATTATTCATACACCTAACATCATATTCTCATCATCAGACAACAGTGATGAAGGCTTATTAAGAAAAGACTATAAATCATCTAATAAAATTTTTGTTGCTGTTAATTCACAGAAAGAGAAGAATATTTGAATGTCACTGCAATTTTTAGATTATTGACTTCTATTTACCATTTTATTGATAACGTTTTCTAGCATACAGTTATTTCTCTATACTAATTAGGTTAACTGAAGCAAGACAAATACACATTTGTCTTGCTGTTTTATATAAAATTAATATTTCACACATGAAGGTGCTTTTTCTTAATGTATATTACCCTTTTAAACTTGCTTTTCTGGCTTTATCCACCTAATAGACTTGATCAGGATTTTAGACCTGTTGAGATTTCAAATTTTAAGTTCTATTAGGGTCACCCTTTTCTATAGTATGCTGTCATAGATGGCACACTTAATAAAACAGATCCTGAAAATGGAATAATTCTTGAACTTGATTTGGTGTTTTTTGGTTTGTAGTTGTTTGTTTTGTTTTTTTTTGTTGGTTTTTTTTTTGTTGTTTTTTTTTTTTTTTCTTTTTTTTTTGTTTTTGTTTGTTTTTTTTTTTTTTTTTTTACAGTAGGATATAGACACAGTTTCTTTCAACTTTGCCCTGCAAGCACCAGGGTCAGAGAAGAAGGAGGAGGAGGAGGTGCTCCAAGTGCTGGAGCAGATGACCCTGCAGCCCCTGGAGGAGACCACAGGGAAACAGGTAACTCCCTGCAGCATGTGGAGGGGACCATGCCAGGGCAGATGGATATTACCTTAAGGAATGATGGCCTGTGAACAACACACACGACAATTCATCTATCTTGAGGGATTGCAGCCCTTGGAGAGTACCCAAGCTGGAGCAGAGGAAAAGTGTGAATAGGAAGAAGTAAAGAGAAGAACTGTTATAGACTGCCTGCAAACCCCATTTTCCATCCCTCTGTGCCACTCAGAGGAAGAGGGGCAGTGGGTAGAGAAATGAAGGATTGAAGTTAAGCCCATGAAGTTTGGCCCATGATGGTAACTGGCAAGTGATCTCACTCTCTTTATCCCTGACCACAGACTTTTCCATCTTAGTTTCCACAGTCCAGTTCAAGTGGGAGACTAAGAGAGCTGCTGGATGAGTATCTGGCTGCTGGTCAATGTTAACCCACCACACATTAAACTCTCTTGAATAAGGACACATTTTTTTCCCCTAAAAGGTGTTGAGTTTTTGATAGGTGAGTAGTTAGTTATGGCTGCTGATCTTCCATTAGATCGTACCTTATTTTTATATTGTATTTCCTATTTGCTACCTATATATTTCTGTAAACTATAATCCTTTACAAGCTCTCTGGAGTTGGGTCTGTATGTACTGCCTTATTTAGAATTAGATGTTAAAATCAAATTTTATTTTTGATAATGCCTAGTCTTCATGCCTTAGACTTTATTAAAAAACTATATATAGCATAGTTATGTAATTTTATTATTAAAAAAATTATTTTTCACCTGACTTTTTCCAGTTATTGTTTTCTCTTCTTTGAATTTAAAAATCAGAATTCACAGCAAATTACAGTGGCAATCTACTCTCGATGTGACATTTGCAATAGGTTGTTTGTTGATTATTACTCAATTTTTGTCATCTCCATTTTTTCTCTGAAACTACATGTTTTTATTATAGGCAGAGACCAAAAAATTTGCCATGAATTTTTTTAAAAGCTCTTGCACGGCCGAAATGTAGCAGCTGACTACATGAGCTAAAACAAGTCTACTTAAGGCACAGAGCTTCAGTAATAAGAAAAAAAATCATCAGACTGTGCCTTTAGTTCACCATTAGACTTACAGGACAAAATGTTCAGCAGTAAATTGTGATTATTATGATCCCCTTGCTTCTAACCTGTTTTGGTATATTCACTTTCATATTTAATAAGTCCTACTATAGGCATCATTTCCAAAACACCCTATAATGAAATACTGTATTGATGACTTACGCATAAATTGTGCAAGTATTTTGCCTTCATCAAATTCCTCATGTAAAGTTGGCCACAATTTTTGGTAAACCCAATGAATGTAAATGAGTAAATACCTGTTATTGGAAAGTTATAGATTCCCTCAGCATGAACAAGCTTAACAATGTCTTTCTATGGTATGGAGATATAGACTATAGTATGCTATGGTTCTAGAGATTATATTTGAATATTTCATTAGCTTTTAATTTCAGACAACACACTGTGGTGTCGTGTTTTTTAATACCATGAGAACACAGTGCTGCACCTATGGTAATAAAGTCAAATTAAAATGGTTCAAAAAACCCAAAAATAATAGAATCATAGAATCATAGAATGGTTAGGGTTGGCAGGAACCTTAAAGATCATGTAGTTCAAGCCTCCTGACATGAGCAGGGACACCTTTCACTAGATCAGGTTGCTCTGGGTCCCATCCAGCCTGGTCTTTAACACTTCCAGGGATGGGGACATATCTGGACATGACAGTGCTACTTACAGTTAAAGGAAAGAAACTTTGCTCATGGTTGAAACAGAACAGATTACTCTGGGCACTTGTTTCACAATGATGTACATATTCCATAGGGTTTGAAAATATACTAGAAACATGGTCCAGTTCTTGCCTCTACAATATGTGCTGTTCTGGGTGCACATTGTTAAGCTGGATGGGCTTCTCGTCAATCCCTTGTCTCTATCTCTCTCAGAATTGTTTCTGGAGCACTCTGTACTGACAAATGTTAGGACCATGACTGAATTGTATGGTATCCACTGTAGATTTATGATGGTATAGATGTTGACTTTATGACTGACAAAGCCACCTGGTGCAGTTCTCTGGAAAACTAGGTTGTCTCAGGTAAAAACAAAGCCAAACCTGATCAGTGTCTTATGTCAATGAAGACCTATGTAATCAAATTCTGCTGCTTTTCTTTGAAAGGAGCTCTGGACTTTCAAGGTGTTGTACCTGATTCTATATCTCTATATATATTTTGTTCTATTTTACCTTGGGAGTTTGGCCAGTTGTGTAATGGGTATTGCTGAAAAGAGTTTAAAGGTTTGCTCAATGTCTCTATTTTTTAGTACCTTTATGCTCTTGTAAGCCTATCAACAGATGATATTTCTGTCTTAGAAAATATGGCCAAATATTCAATTCTCTCCAGGTAAGGATTATCTTTAGTTTCCAAAACTAAACTGTTGCGGCCTTTTCTATGATATTTTAAGTGGCAGTCAGGTAGAGGAATCTTATCTCCTGTGAAATCAGTATCTGTTAAGCAAAATAAAAGACAGTAACTTTTAGGGTCTGATACTTAAATCATCATACTCTTCATTCTCATAACTGACTTATAGTTAGAAAATGCCTTTTGCTTCCCCTGCAATGTTGAACTTCCTTAACTACAAGGTTGCTTTTGAATTTTGAAAAGCAGATTATTATCCTCAGCTCTCCATATTTCTCAAGTCCCCAGTTCCAAAGCAGTTGTCGAGGAGGATCCTAAAAATCTCTGTTCTCTTGCAATTCACTGGGCAATTTGGCAGAAATACTAGGCAAGGTTTTATTGGATACTTATCTGCATTTTGGCAAGCATTAGCTGAAACAGATGTTTATATATGACATTTTTATTTTTGAAACATGCCTCATTTTAAAACTACTTTGTTTTATTGCCCTTGCTACTCCTATTGGAAAGCTGTTACCAAGTATTCTGACTCTGAGATTCAACTTCTAATTTCTAACCCAAATGTATTTATGGTCCATTTAGAAATATTTTTATTGTATTAACTTTGTTGTTTATTTTAAATAGATTTTCCTCTTCTCTTGTGTTTATGCCTAATCACTCTATCCACTTATGCAGAGCAATCTTATCACATCTCAGTTCATTTTACTAAATTAAACAAGACAAGACATTTTTGTCTTATTTCATATTGCTTGGGGTGCTCTGAGTACCTCACCACATACATCTTAAAATTGCATTTGCTATTTGATGGATGTGACACATTGTTGTCAACAATCACCAAGGTGCACCATGCTGTTTCTTCTTTTCCAGCTGTTGAGAGGAGAACTTAGTTTTGTTCCTCCTTAAGTATATCAGCTTCCTTTAGTGATGTACATGGTCATATTTTCCAGTTGCTTCTGTACCGTGCTGTGGTTTGCTTGGTATGGTGTTACTAATAATTTATCATCTAGCTTTTAATTTTTGTGTCCACATGAAATGTGATGAAATGAAAACATTAAACAAGATCTCTACCATGACTAATCCTTGACTAACTTTATTCCCTTCATTTGATTTCATTATTCTCTTCTCAGGTCTGTCAGTTGCCAGCTGTTTTTCAGTCAGTTTACTGTCTACTGCACAATTCTTACTCCAGCTCCGATGTTCTCCCACATGTTCATTCCCATAGGTAATCTATCTGACGTTTTGCCATATGTCTAATAGATCAACTATATTTTTATTTCCCCACTTTGTTATGTTATAGGCTACAAATATGAAGCTAATCTGATTCAATGATTCTTGGATAACTTATTTTGGAATTTATTGCATTTCCACTTACCATTGGCCCTGTACTCCTTCCCTAAATAAATGCATTCTTCACTTTAAAATGACTCAGGTTTAACCTGTAATTTATACAGTCATTACCTTCAGACAAAGAATGTGTTTATGTACAGTAGGAAATTCTACAGGGCCTATGGGAGGCATATGCTTCAATTCTTTTTCTGTCAGGATAAGGACTTGAACTGTATTTTATTAACTCTTAAACCTTTTGATTTCTTACAGAGGCTATGCTAACCTGTAAATCTCCTATTTCCTTCCTGAATCTTTTGCCTTTCAAATAAAGTACTCAAATAGTCACTGGTATACAGAATGAGGAAGTGAGAATCAGTCCAGTTTGATGTTCTTTGGAAAGAGGAGGCATCTAGCTTTCATTCCTAAATGTAATGAATAACCAACTATTTGTACAAGATGGAAGAGACTAGACATGAGAGATTAAGCAGACTTTCTCCCTGGTTTCCAAATGAGCGTTTAACCTATTGGGACTCCTGAGAAGTGAGAGCTGGAGTTCGAAGACTAGAGTAAGATAAAGCAATTGAATTGGAATGTTCTTACTAGTAAGCATTCGGTAAAAAAGAAGTATAAAATATATTTTCATCCTCTTCTGTCTGCTTTATGAATATGGCCTTATATTTTTCTCTAAATTTCTCAGGAACCCTGAAAAGGCACATAGTATTGTGTATCTAAAAGAGTTGACTGTTTCACTCAATTTATATTTGTTTGGGGGGGGGGGGGGGGGAAGGTGGCAGTGAAGTGAAGGTTTGTTTCTTTTGACAAAGGTTTTATAAATAAAAGGGATATGTTTTATTTTGGCTTATTTGCCTGCTGAAATGAAAAAATCAGTCATACATGGCTACGAACAACTGATTTATGTTTCTTTGTCCAGCTTCTTTTTCACAGAAATACTTAACATGTTGAATTCTTAAACCAAATATCTAGGAAAATACACAAAGAGTCGTTCAGGACGATCATCGATGTATTAATATCTGTTAGAAACTGTATGCAACTATATATTTATATATATTACTTACACTATTTGCACTTGCAATTGTTATATTTTAGTCATCATTATCTTTTTAAAACCCAATATCACTAACAAGGACATTTTAAGGACAAAATCTGGATGTATCATCGAATACAATTTAATGGACTAAGCTTTATATATGATTTTATATTCCTGAATTAAAAAAGAAAGAGATGCTTTCAAAAATAGCTAGACAACAGGCTGCTCTTAATGTATGCTACAGGTATTTTCAAATTTGTCTATTTATTAACAATAATAATTGTGATGTAAAGAAATCTTTACCTCTTGCTAATTTGCTCACTGAGAATGCTTTCAAACTGTACAGTTGCTACTAGTTGGGAAAAAGATTAAATATAAAAAATTAAGATAATAATAGGAGAGCATAAGGAATCACTACATTGTAATAGCAATAATTTCTTTTAGAAGGTGCTTTACCTTTTCCCAATCATGGAAAATGAAATTAACAACTTGATGTTGCCTTGTAATGAACACAATTACCAACTTGTCATAAACAATTTGTATTTATACCTCAGAGAATAATGACTCATTGTATTTTTTATTAGCTTTTCATCCAAGATGGTGGGACTCTCATATGAAACTGTTATTTCCTTAATAAATAAACTGAGTGAAAAATCATTAAATATAAGGTAATCTGGTTTTTTTCTCTGTGATATAATAAACCAGCATTTTTTCAGCCTCCGTCCTTAGAAAAATAACCAGAAAGTTGTGATTGCAAGCACGTGATAAAATTAATTTTTTTATATGTGTTATCATACAATAATAATATTTAGTTACCAGTCACTAAAAGATGATGCAATTAGGCCTGAGCACTTGCAGATCACCAAAATATGTCTTATTGGGCTTCTTACTAATAACTGGCCTTATTTTTATTATTTAATTGAAAGCTCTGAATTAATATTGGTTTTTATTATTTCCTTGAAAGAGACAAATTAGACTTTCACAAAGCTTTTAATTAGTGTTTTGCATTTTGAGATGGTATTTTAATGGTTTGAAAAGATATGCAGCATAATTTCAAAATTTTTTGTTTTTATTCCACTACTGTCCTGTTCATTTATTTTAAAGGTTATACTGTAGAGTTAGTAGTATTTGGTATATATTTCTGTAACATTTAAAATTACATGTGAGATACTGTACAAAAGGTGAAGGTTTATGTAAGACTGATATTTCTGTACCTGGAAAAAGGCTCATGAGTTACACTCTCTTCTGATGGAGAATTTGCTGAGGGAAATGTGTTAGTTTGGTCAATGAGGAGCAAAGCACTGTAGCTTCCTATGGAGACTAATTCTCTTTAGGAGCTGCAACAACTGGAGCCCCATCTCGAAAAGAATTTGAAATGTTGGCACCTACATAAAACCCACTGTCAATTTTAGTCTTTAAACCAAACTGAACTGTTTTACAAGGGAAAAAAAACCCCAATGTTCCTTGACAATGTAAGTCCCAAAAAGTTATCAACTGAAATCAATGGGTACTGTAAAGGTTCTGTTGCCTGGAGATACAGAGCTTTCTTTTCTTTTTTTTTTTTTTACTGCCATCCCAACTGCCAGCATTGTTAAGCTGGATAATGATATTGATTGAATAAAGGTGTTGTAACATAATGTGGTTCTATTGATCTCTAGCTGTGCAGGTACTCTCTAACTATATGAAATACAAAGATGGGTGAAAAAACACCCTGCATTTTTAGTAATTTCACACCCTTTTCAAAAGAAACACTTAAAAGAAGAAAGTTTTATGTGTATTTCCATAAGGAACAGGTTTTCCTTTCCCAGATTCTCAGGAGCTCTTTGGGAAAACAGATTCTGATTTAATATAGCCGCTTTATCCAATGACAAATAGAGGAGCTTTACTTGTGATAGAAAATTATGTGCCTGTAGGCAGTGCCTGAAAAATGAAGAAATGTTTACATCTTTCCTAAGGTTCCTGGATAACCTTTTGCCACAGCAAATCCCACAGGTCTTCAGAGTTTCAAGGAGCAGACAGCCAGGAGACAGTGTGTTTTTGAAGAAAGTATTTTGCAATTGCCATTAGTAGATTTTTTTTAACTTGCTGCAGAAAAAAAATAAGAATTAATCTTGCATTGTACATGGAATTGAACATGCAATTAATGCCTGAAAATGTGTTCTAAAATTTTATTCAGTATAAAACTGACAATTGTACAAATGGCCTTTATTTTATATAGTAAAAAGGAAATCAGTGTAGTCCAGTGCTCTTTTAAGCTCTGTTCCAGCTTCTAAGCATTTTCAGATGTCTAGAATTTTCAGTCATTATTTCAGAAGGCATTAAGTTACATTTGCTATATAATTATTAGAAATTTCTGGTTTCGACACAACACTTGTTACACTTTACTTGTTAGGTTCCTCCCTAGAGTTGTTCAGTGCCTTTTACTGAATTGTTTTCCAATAATTCCTCTGTTTTATTAATATCAGAATTTTGAGTCCTAATCTGTAGTGATTTATAACCAGCATATATATTTTTAATTTAGTAAAACCAGTAAGAATGCCAATACTCTGAGACAGCATGTTTTTATTACAATTTGAGCAAAGTAAACAACTATGCAAATCACCAGACAAAAAGAAACAAATGATTTTTCCCTTACATCTTTCTAGCTACCCATTTCAAAGATTTAGTCAAATGGGACTAATGAATTAATGTTTATAACTACTTCTCTGTTTTTTCAACTTAAAGATACCTTTATTTTAAGGAAATTTTCTGCTTTGCTACTTACTTTTTAGAATTCAATTCTTTATAGCATTCAACATTTGTCCAAAATTCCTTTGAGGAACCCATATGATAGCTGAGCTCCTCTGAAAATTTAATATTAAATATCAGACAAGATTTATATGCACATTTAAAAAGTACTGTTTCAGCAAACAGACTTAAGAAATCAGTTTATGTGAACTGGTCTGGAATTAACTTCAGACAATTGAATGCCTGCTGACCTTGGTTTGTTATTATCAGTTTTTACGATTACATTGTGGTCAGCATTAGCTCAGCTAAATTGATTGTAAAAATAGATCAAGGATAGATAAGAATATGGACATTGCATGCTTTTGTTTTCTCATTCTCACAGTTTTTAATAATTTGTCAAAAATATGTTATGTGGCTGTGTCACTTAAGCTTCTCATTGACTGACTTTTCTTCCTTAGTCTTCCTCTCCTCTCTCTCCTTCTCCTTAAATGAACAAGACAAGGAGAAAAATTAGCATTGCAAATCTGCAGAGATGGATCCACAAGAATTCTACCTTATAAGCAAAGACATTTGTAAAGAAAGATTCACCCAAAAGCCATGCACATCTATTAAAAACTTTGTATTCTGCAAACTATCCTGAAACCTCATTTTATAGTTTGTGTAGTCTACCATAGTTTCACTTCTCTCAGTCAACAATATCCATGTCCTCTTCAAAGTAATTTTTTTGATATCTTTGGTTCATTTTCAAGCCTCTTTTTAAAAATAGTAAATTTTCTGTAATCAAAAACAGTGCATTTTGATAACATAATTTTTTTGAAAGAAAAATAATAATCTAAACAGTCTCTCTAGTTAGCAATACTAAGAGGGCAACACAGTTCTACTTGGGGAGATTATGAACTAATTAATGATGGAAAACATAGCCAATGTTCTGAAAGGGCAAGTTCTAGTTCTTGTACTTAGTATCATCTTCAGTATTTGACAAGTTTAATACCTATAGAAATATCGTGAAGGTGAGTGAAACTGGAATAATGCTGGACTCCATTAGGAAGCGCATTGAAAACAAGTGAGGGAAGTGATCCTCACCCTCTACGTGGCCCTGGTGATGCCTCACCAGGAGTGCTGCATCCAACTTTGGGTTTCTCAGTACAAGAGAGACCTGAAACTCATGGAATGAGTCTAGCAGAGGGCCGTAAAGATGATTAAGGGACTGCAGCACCTCACCTGTGAGGGAAGGCTGAGGTATCTGGGCCTGTTTAGCCTGGAGAGCAGACAGCTGAGAGGGGACATGTCAGGAGGCTGGAGCCAGGCTCTTCTTGGTGGTGCCAAGCAGGAGGACACGAGCCAACAGGCAGAAACTGATGGACAGGAAATTCCACCTGAACATGAAGAACTGTATTGCGTGGGTGACCTCACACTGGAACAGGTTGCCCAGAGGGGTTGTGGAGTGTCCCTCACTGCAGATATTCAAAAGTCATCTGGACACAATCCTAAGCAATGTGCTCTAGGGGACCCTGCAGGGAGGTTTGATCAGATGACCCACTGTGGTCCCTTCCAATCTTACCCATTCTGTGATTCTGTGAATATGGAATAAAGCATTCTATAGATCATAGAATCATTAGTTTGGAAAAGACTTCCAAGACCATCAAGTCCAACCATTAACCGAACACCATCATGTCAATTAAACCATAGCACTATATATCATGTCCAGTTATTTCTTGAACACTTCCAGGGGTAGTAAGTCCACCAGTTCCCAGGGCAGCCCACTCCAATGTCAGCACATCAGATACAATAACGGTAGCTGGAATAAGTGATCTGTTCTGGAATAAAGGTTTTATAACTAATTTAACATCTGTAATAGGGTTATATATGCAAAAATCCCAAAGATTTCAAAGCTAAATAAGCTCTTATAGTCAATAGCTTGGAATACTAAATGTAGGAGATAAGCATGATAACAGGTTTCTTCTCAGATAATGAACTTCTTTTGTGGTATAATTAACCTTTGACACAGATGGGAATTTTTAGTAGAAATAATTAATCGAAAATTACTTTTCTTTTTATATAAGGCCATGGCCCTTTAACACAAGTTTCCACTGTTGTTTTATTGCTAAATTTGCTAGTTTAATATTTTTTTGGTTGTGTTTTTTTTTATGGGGTAAATTGAATAATTACAATAGAGAAAAATGCTAACAAACCTAATCAAACATTCTTGAACATTCCTGTGAGAGAGGAAACTTCTTTTTCAACCAAGTTCACTGTAAATCCATTGTTTTTGGATTACCACTTAAATTTCATAATTCCTTTGCATGAAAATCTATCTAGAATAAGATAAAGTGTCAATTTAAACTGACTTAACTCATCTTGGATAGGTTCATCTGCAATTTTTCTGATTCCAGAAAGTGTCTTATTCCAGTTATCTCTCTTATTATCTAGAAACTGAGGGTTTCACATGTAGAGTTAATCAGGAAAATCAGCTTAAGAACAGAGTAACCTTTCATGTTGAGAAGCCTTAGCACAACACCTGAAGGTAATAGGATTGACCTGGTTGTAGTGGATTCAGATTTATTAAACAATGAAATCCAACTCATTCCTTCCAAGATACGTGACTCATAAGTCTAGTCAGGAAGCAAAGCTCTAACAGCTATTTGTAGATCTACCCTTTTCATGTAAGCAGTTCTTCGGGCTCCAGTGGATGAACCTGTTACTCCAGGGTGGCTTATTTCACATTTCCTGCTCTATAGTAACTATATTTGTACATATGTTGGACACAAGGAAAAAGGAAAGTAACAGAAACTAGTTTTTATCCCAGTGATAACTGAGTTTATAGCTTAAGCTAGCACTTGTCTGGTATTTTAAGACCCATGACCAGACACTGTACTGCAGATCAGGCAGTACTGCATAACTTAGTCATGCATTTAGCCCCATAAAGTAGAATAAAACTGTTCATGATCCTATTTGATTTTTTTTTTTTTTTTTAGGTAAGGCTTTAGATTTCACTCTCATTTTTCATGTAATCTATTGTGTGCAACCATAGTACTTTAATATCATTGATAAAAAAAGAAAAAGAGAGAAGTCATGTTCAGCTGAAGTGTTGTCTAGATTAGTGATCCAAATCTTTGCTTTCTCTCTCCATGCCACTTGAGAAAATTTATAATGATTCCTGAAATGTGTAGAGTGATTTATGAAGCAAACCTACAGTTTTAGTTACCCAAAGTTTATAAACCCTGAAATATTGTTGTTTCTTTAAACTTGCTTTATATGCTAAGATTGTAATTAACTCCTAGGTAATAAAAACCAAACTAAAAAATAATCATCATGAGTAAAAGCTAGGAACTTTTCCATAGATGTGTTTATAGCTGTAGGGGAAAAAAAAAGTAAAAAAATCCATGGTTAATCTACATCTTGTTAATCTGTATTCATATTTTCCCTTTAATTTATATATAGAAGTTTGTCACTTTAAAGTGTCTTTTTGATACAGTTTTTGCCTGAGGCCCTGTTGGCAATTGGTTCGTTACCAATCTGATCTATTTTGGCAACATCACAGAGAACATAGTCAAAAAACATTACTAGTGGTGTTTGAAAATACAGGTTTCCTTTAATGTGTTTATTTTTATTATTCATTGTTACTTAGTAATGTTCATTCGTGCTGCGTAGCAAACTCACAGAATTAGTATAAGACAGTTTGTCCACCTACACAGAAAAGAAGAATAGTTACCATTAGATCTAAAGGGAACAAAATTTTAGTTTCACACAGGAAAAATGGTGATTTAGTACTGACTTCTCTGACAGGCACATCCTAGCAGAGTAGGAGTTTGCTTATATAGTCTGCTTATATGCCACTCCTTGTTTTGCACTAAGGAGATACTTGTTCTTTTTGGATCTCAAGAAGGCACGGACACCCAAGGCTAATTAACTAGTTTGTTGAACAAAGCATAGAAATAGCATAAAAAGTACTAGGAATAAAATGTCAGAAAAGATGATAATAATCATATGTCCCTTCTGATGTTAACAGAAGCAGTATAAAAGGTAATAGCAATTTGACGTTCCTGGTGATGCTGGAAAAGCTGGTTGTTGCAACATCAGATACGTCCTTTCATAGTAGGTTTGTGGTTGGACTCAACATAATGGTTGGAAGTTATTTTTCCATTTCTGTGTTGAACATGTCACTCTAAGCAGATCTTGCCAATAGTGAGGTGCATCATCATTGTGGGCCCTACAATTTAGCAGGATTTTCTTAGAGGTAAACAAATCTATGAATCATTTCAGTGTCAGGTAAAAGACTGTTAATCATAAAGGTATGCTACTTAATCTCACCATAAGATAAGATTTGTAGATCCTGTTGTCCACATGTACAGGCTTTGCCTTTACAGTTAATCAGCCAAGTTCATCCAGCAGTCACTGAGGTTTGCTGAGACCAGCATGTTACCACACACTTCCATAGGAACAAGTTGAAGACAGCTACAGTACAGGTTATGGTTCTACATGTCAATATACAAGTCTTGACAATCAAGGTCTGTGGTTATACTCTGCCCAGATTCTACTCAAAGACACTGTCTCTTTTCAGTGTCTACTGCAGTGGCCCTCTACACCAGCTAGAACAACAAGGCACACTCTTCCAAGACATAAACTCCTTATGAGGTTGTCTTTCCTCCTTGCAGTCGTGTACATCATATCCTAAAACGTTGTTAGATTCCTTAGCGGATAGTCTTTGGTAGAATGCAGCTGAGAGAGCTTGTGATGGCAAAGTCCAGCTAAATGGTCCTGGTGATCTAGCAAATATTTTTCTTTGCTCTTTTCTTTCCTTTGGCACAAGACAAGATGGCAATAATAGACCATCTGAGGGGATGTTGCTATACATGAAATAACACTGCGTAAAACCAAGTACATTATGAACACCTATTACGCTGTAAAAAGCCATCCACATATTTCAGAAATTACCAGATTTTAAGGCAGTGTGAATTTTCTGGTTCCATAGAATATACTAGAAAATACAGAACAGTTCAAATTCAATCTTTAGACTATCCTAGGCAGGAAATTGGGCTGAGCGTTCTTGATAAAAATGAAATTTAGAACTTGATAAACTTGATAAACTGTTTGAACAGGGATTTCTGAACATGAAAGTTATCCTTTAAAAAAAAAATATAGCCAAGCAAAGTTAATTTTAAATGGCCAAATATAATACCAAACTATTAAGGCACAATAAAAGAATCCATCGATAAACTGAAATATTTCTATTACTGATTATCAAAACTAAAATTCATTGTCTTCTTTAAGAATGAAAAGTCATTCTATATGAAAAACAGCACAAAGGATGTAGTTCCAGGTATGTTTTCTCTTATAAATATAAAAATTCCTTTTCTTTGAATACTGGCATACTTTTATAAACAATAGGGTTGCACTGCATTGCATACCAAAGTGCACTGGTACTTTATCAGGATACTTAAAATACTAAATTAGATTCAGAAAGTTTATTTTGCAATATTCTGATAAGTGTGTGTGTTGTACCGAAACCTGTCGTTTCCCAGTGGTCACACTCCTGATTATTCAGGATCCTTCATGAGTTGAAGAAACTTTTTATTCTTGATTATAGAAAGGGGCTTATTTTTGCTGGGATTTGTTAGAAACTAGAAGAGGAAAAGCAAAGAGACAGGATTTGTTTGCAGTCTCAGTTTAAATAGTATTGTTTGATCCAGTGATAATTGGAGGATACAAAGAGCCCAGATGATTTTGCAACTAATACCCATGCCACCCTTAAAGCTGTAAATAAAAAAAACTAAAAGAGGAAAATCCCAGACTCTGTAGTCAGCAGATAACAAGGGATGTGTTTTGGTATATCAATTTTAATTTTAAACATCAATATATTATGTAGACAACAGTGAGAAATAAAGCAGGAAATATTCTCCCACTGAAATCACTGGTAAGGTTCAGTCATACCAAAATATCCTGTATATTGACAATGTTGACAATTTCACTGCTGCACATTTTACATCAATATCAGACATGCTATTACAACACTCATAACTAAAGTAGTTGAAAGGGGTCTTTTAAATATACAGATGAAAGTAATTTAATGCATAGTAAAAGATTAAAATCACATCGGGGGGATCAATAACAGGAATTTGCTGCAATGTACTGTGTCTCATAAATGCTTACCAAGAGTTTATAGGAAGTGACCTAAAAACATCTAGAGACAAGGTTATCAGTATGTCAGTTAAAAATATTTGATAATGTGTAACTTCAAATGAAAATTCTGTTGTTCTTCACATTTCATTGCATGTGTTGCCCTATGTTTTCATATATTATTCAGTTACACTTACAGTCTTGCTGTGTAATAAGCAACAAAAAGATGGGTACTAGGTTGAAAACCAAAATATTTTACTGATTTATATCTTCTATGCATTTTAAAAGCATTTTTTTAAGCTTTGTGTGATATACTGTACATCAAATATATTAAATAAAAATCCAATAAAACAACATTAGGAAAGTCTGCATTCAGTGAGATATGCGGATTAGGAAAACAGAATGGCAAGAGATCTTGCATAACAAGTTGGAATATCTGCTACAAAAGATAAAAAGCTTTCATACTCTATATGTTCAAATATTCACATTACTAAAAAGAACTGGAATTATAAAGAGATAATTTTAAAAAGCAGTAATCAATATTAAAAATTAATTTCAGTCTCCAAGACAGGATGTTTTTTTACTTCATCAGGCAAAGATGGTCCTGTGAAGGGCTAAGAGTTGGACTTGATGAACCTGGTAGGTCCCTTCAAACTTGGCATATTCTTTGATTCTGCGATTCTGTTTTTAAGGGTGATTAGAAGTAACCAGATTTTGGATTATTTTAATTATTTGACACGTAGTGTCAAAAGGTGTAAGATGAATTGCTTTTGCTCATAGTATGTTATCACTGCATGTCCATCCCAGAAATTCAGTGATGATACACAGAAAGAAAGTACTGGTGAATAACATTTTGAAAGTCAGTATTCAAGCTACTGAGAATGACTGTAGGGTAAGACTATCAAGGAACTTGCAGATAATATAAAAACCAGCATGAAAAGGCATACTTTTAAAACATCAATGCAGCAGTGCATGCATTTTTGAAACCAAATGTAAAAATATGTTTCATTATAAGAACTATTCAAAACAATATGTGAGGCTATAAAACCATGGCACCACTACTTTTACTTTTTTCCCCCTTTGCTTGACTACACTATTTTGCTCCATTATTGCTGTCACTTTTTATTTTCTGCCATATAACACGGTGCAATGTAAGTGATACTTACTTTGCAGACATTTTTGTTGGACTAGATCATTATCTTTTCTCTTTGTAACTGAGTTGATTATATTCTAAGTGCTGCAGTATTTTTTGTACTGGGATGATTTCTACCATAATTTCAGGTTAAAGAAAAACCACTAGCATCACCTTCACGGGGTAGTCTTTACTTCTCAAGTTCTATTCTTTTTATGGTTATGATATTTTTATGGTGCATCCTACTTGATTGTCTGAATCTCTTGGCCTTGTGCAATTCGAACAGTTCTGTCTTGTTGACTTCTAAACAGCCTTTCATCTTTCTGCAGTTTCATAAAAACTAACATTGATGAGTAGGATCTGGTAGAGTGGTTTTGTCTTCTAACAGATGAATACCTACTTAGTGAAAAAGGTCTCTTCAAAGAAATCAGGATTTGTTTTGGTTTTGAAGTGTTTATAATAATTATAACTAGTAAATCACCATTTGAAAAACACAGATGCTACTTTTTTTAAGGACTTTTTTGTTTTCACTTTCACAAGTAGATGGATTCCTCAAAAATAATTTCCTATTTTTCAGTGGATTTTTGGTGGGTATTTAGTAAATATTGCAGTTGCTATTTTTCCTTTTTCAGGCTCTTTTCTAGTTTTAACAATTAATATATGAGCTTCATAATTTTGTGATGCGTGCTTTGGGACCCCTCCTTTTTCTGCCTTTTTGTAGAAGGGAAACTATATTTATATTTTCTGATTTCCCTGGTAGGTCCCTTCAACTGCTATTTAATTACTGAGAGCTAGCTGAATGTAGTTTATTCTGCTGTTTGAAGAAAAATTTTTGAAATCTACCACAGTTTCTAGATTTTGCTGAGGGTTTTTCTCTATCCTGTTAAATATTTGTCATTTGTAAAAGATAGCTTTACCTATGAAATTATTAAAGCTTATTGCAGCTTTGTAACTTGAAATAAGCCTTACTTCCACAGTTTAGTAAAGTTTTTAATTTTTTTTTTTTTTTAATGGCATGTTGTTTTATCCAGTGAGGTACAATTTTGATTCATTAAGTGCTGCTGTTCACTGTGTAAGTGATGGGAAATGGAAAGTGGAGTTCTTACTTGTCAGTCATCATTTATTGAGGAAAACAAACCATCTTGTCAAAAGTTATAGTTAATGCAAAGAGTACACTACAAACATAAAAAAATGATACAGGAAGTGCAAAATGGAAGACTGTGAGGTTAACTAGATCTCAGCAGAATCTCAGCTTCTTCAGGTACAGAATTTGTCATGAAATTGCCAGTAGTGTGCACTCTCAGGCACCTCTTAATGATGGGGTTAGATCAAGATTACAGCCTTAGAAGAGACGGCTCTTTGGTCTTGGGCTGGCACATGTAGGACAAGGAAGGGAGTTACAGAGAAAAGCTGGCACTTGCAAAAGAAAGGGTGAAAGCCCTTTGGCCTGATCTGACTTGAGATAACTATTTTCTTGAAGTCTTTCCCTATGAGAAATGAAATGGTTCATGATGTGCGTCCTCGATGTCAGTCTGCCCACACTGGGGTCTCTAGGTTAACATCATAAAGAAAGATTGAGAAGATACTGCCTACAGCTCACCATTGATAGCGGATAGCCTGCTCAGCCTCTGCTCTGACCGTCGTGTGCTACCTGTCACCAGTTCAAACTGGATAGTGCATTCCTGTCGCTAGAGGAAAGCAAGAATTATCCAATAACCCACATACAGCTTTGCTGAAAAGCATAACTACTGGTAACGTATACTTATGCAATAATCATAGAACATCCTGGACACAATCATTTATAAATCTCTTTTCCAGAGGCAACTTAATCTCTGTCACTGGGGAGACGACCTCTACCAGTACTATTGAAAGCCAGAAGCGAATTGATCCATTTAACAGACCTGTATCTTATATTTTACTTCCTCTGTAGTAATCTTTATTCTTAGTTACTCTCTCTTGCATTATAGGGCAGATCACTCTATTTCAGTGTTTTTGTTTTTATTCCCTCATGATTTTAGATGTTACAAAATGAAAGATCCTGTGCAGACATGCACAGGTATAAATTAATTTTCCACATGTCATTTCATTTACCTCCATGTAGAAGGGAAAATTAGCTCTCATAAATCCCTATGTGCCTGCTTATGTTTGCCGAATCAGGCCCTGAGCAAGTTGGCAGATTTCTACAGTTACTTTACTGTTACCTGTCTACTTAATGCATTTAGAGTTTAAGTCTGATTTAACATCAAATCTTGCACAGAAAAGATCTTGGGCAAGATTCCATTTTCAGTCATACTCCTTTAAAATGGTAGAAACTGTATGGTAATAGGAAGTTTTCTCAGCTTTTTCACTTTACCTGCCTTTTACCCTACAGTTGTATGCCTATGTGCATACGTCAGAAATTATATCAGGAGTTTTATGGGAAGTATTTCAAAGAGTCAAAACATAAGTGCGGTTTATGTAATTTTGAAAGGCAGATTTAGGGGTAGATAAATCCACTCTACAAGAGAGAACCAAACATCCCTCCAGCTTTGAAGAAGCAGATGAAATTGGCTCTGGAAACATTCCAGTACTGCTTTTTCCTGGTCCCTGAGGAGAATAGTTGGGGTGTGTCAAAGAGTTCCTGTAAGCAAGTTGACAACATAGGACCAGAATTTTCTACTGTAATAGGCTAACAATAAAAATTTGCTAGTTCCAAACTTAGGAAGAGTCTTTTAGGTTGCACCTTAGATAAAACGTTATTATGCCATCATTACAATAAACCGTGTCAGTCTGAAAATGATTTTAAAAGTAAATGTTATCTTAATAAAACAAACCAAATCCATCATTTACAAGAACATAGTGAATTTCAGCATTTGGACTTCAGAATAGTTAAAATGGTCATTAAGAAACACTAGGCCTGGAAACTATTAAACTGTGTTTATTTTTAATATATTTTTAAATTTTATTCTTAGGTTTGGATCAGGTGACTCGTTTCTTCTTCAAACAACGAACAAAATATTCAGTAATATCACACAGGCAAGTGAATCTGGAGATTCCATGTATTTATAAATAAAAGGACATACGCTGAGCATATGCAATTACAACAGTTACACCAGCTAAGGATTTTCCCCAAACTGTTCAAGAGGAAATTAAATTTGAACAAGCTTATGATGAGAGTATTCATTTTCCTACATGGCTCATCGCATACTAACACATTAAGAATACAAAGTAGTATAATACTCTAAAAATTATGGTAGCAATTAATATTTTTATATTTGTCTGGGAAAAAGTAATGCAAAGTGAAGCAGAAAGTGAGTGAGAGCTATTATGTCAATTCATTCACCCACTAATGTGTGTATGTGGGGATTACTTGCAGCTATGCTTTCATGACAGCACAAGAATTTACAATAGATTCTCAGAGCTGTCACAAACTAATCACAACAAAAATACTCTATTTTTTTTTATACTTTGTAAGCATTATCAGAAGAGGCTTGCTTAAAAAACCAAATTAAATTACTGAAAAGTATATTTATTCCCTTCATTCACTACATGTGAGTATGGGCTATTTCCCTTATACTCTCTTTAGGTTAATCTGCAAATTGTATCTAAAAAACCCAATTCTAGCTCACAGCTCTCAGAAATCACTGTATCAAAGGTACTGACCAGAAATATCATGACAAAATTTTTCTTTATATTTTCTTTGAACTTTCTGGGACTCTATTACACTAAGTGTTATAGAAAGATAATGCTAAGCTGTGGTCACTGGCTCAAGAGACCTACAAAAAAATATATAGAACAAAAGCCTATAGAACTTTAGATGTGAGAGAAGATGAGAAATATAGGAAAGTGTTTGTCAGTAGGATTGGTGGCGACTTCTGTGAGGATTTGCCTACCCAAAGTTTCCCATAGGCATACATTTTGGGTTGGTAATCGAAAGATTTTTTAGTGAAGGGTCTTCAGTGGCTTTTGTGAGAAGCTTCCCCCATCTCCAACATAAATCATGCCAGCTGGCTCCAAGAGAGACCCACCACTGGCCAAAGCCTAAGTAAGGGAGGTATTGCCTGTGGGATAAGGTATTTAAGAAAGTGGGAAAACCAATTAAGTCTGCTCAACAATAACAGCAGCTGCAAGAGATAAGTGAGAATATGGGAGAGAAACAACTCTGCAGACGTTGAAGCCAGTGACGAAGGAAGGGGAGGAGGTGCTCCTGGTGTGGGAACAGAAATTTCCCTGCAACCCATGGTGAAGACTGTGTTCAGGCAGGTTGTCCCCCTGCAGCCCATGTTGGTCTATGGTGGATCAGAGATTCACCTGCAGCCTGTGGAGAATCCTGTGCTGAATCATGTAGATGCCCACAAAGGAGGCTGTGACCCCCTGGCAAACCCGTGCTGGCAGGACCAGGGACCCCACGGAGAGAGGAGCTCACACTGAAGCAGGTTTGCCAGCAGGACTTGTGACCCCCCCGGGAGACCCATGCTGGAGCAGCCAGTTCCTGAAGGACTATACCCCATGGAAGGAGCCCACACTGGAACAGTTCATGAAGAACTGCAGTCTGTGGAAAGACTTATGTTTCAGAAGTTCATGGAAGGGTGTTTGTTATGGAGGGAACCCCACACTGGAGCAGGGACAGAGCATGAGAAGTCCTCCACATGAGGAGGGAGGTAGAGGCAATGTGTGATGAGATGATTGCAATCCCCATTCCCTCTACCCCTGTGCCACCGAGGGGTAGGTGGTAGAGAAAATTGGAAGTGAAGATAAACTCCAAAAAAAGCAGGAGGGGGTGAGCGGGGGTTTGGTTTTATTTCCCCTTACCCTCCTCTTATTTGATTAGCAATAAATTTTGAGTCTGTTTTGCCTGTGACAATAATTGGTGAGTGTTAGCACACCCAAAAACAGGAGTAGGTAGCCCAGGTGAAGAATAAGCTGTGATTAGGTCACTAGGTGCTGGCTCAAAGAATATCTTTGGGCATTCAAGAATATCTTTTGTTGTGTAAATGAACAGAAGACTTGAACCAAAGCCATAAGGCAAATGAAGAATGGAGAATGAAGAAAGCCACCACGATGTAAGAAAATATTGAGCTCTTAGAGTGTCCAAAAGAGGGAAATGAAGATAGTGAAGGGCCTTGAGGGGAAACCATACGAGGAGTGGCTGAAGTTACTGGGTGTGTTCAGCTGGAGAATAGGAGACTGAGGGGAGACCATTGCAGTTGCAACTACCTTGTGAGGGGAACAGGAGGGGCAGACACTGATCACTTCTCTATTGTGACCAGTGACAGGACCCAAGGGAATGACCTGAAGTTGTGTCAGGGGAGGGTTAGGTTCGATATTAGAAAAGGTTCTTTGCCCAGAGGGTGACTGGATGCTGGAACAGGATCCTCAGGGAAATGGTCACAGCACCAAGCCTGACAGAGTTCAATAAACATTTGGATGATACTCTCAGGTCCATGGTGTGTGCAGGGCTAAGAATCAGACCTGATGATCCTTGTGGGTCCCTTCAGACTCAGCATATTGTGTAATTCTGTGTGAAAGTTCTGGATAAAAATTTGGAAAAAATATTCATGTGACAAAAATGAGTTTCCTATCCTGACTGAACCTATCTATCTAAAAGAAGAAAAAAAGGAATTTTAAGTTTCAAGTACTTTTAGTGCTTGAATGTTACTACATCATAAGACAATAAATATTCTGTAAATTTTTAAAGTCAAATATTTGTAAGTAGTATCAAAGTATATGAAGAATTTTCTTTTGAAAATAGTTGCTGCATTTCTCTGGTTAACAAACCAGACATGATGACAGGTTGTGTTGTAGGCATGGGATCCGACAAACAATTCAAGCATGTGTTTAACATTAAACACTTGGGTGACTCCAAAGCTCCAGCAAATGTTTACCTATCTCCCTGGATCTGGAGTAATAAAAAAAATGAACTTAAGTCTTTGAAACGTCTCTCTTTTTCCCTCCATCACTGTGATATTTGTATTTTTTATGATTTCCATGAGCAGAATTTTAGGGATTGGAATGAAGAGTGCTTCAGAAAAAAAAATAAATAAAAAAAAAAAAAAAAAAAGAGCTAAGGCAGTAAGCAAAGTTGCTCACAATTATTTACATGATGAATTAAACATTCTGTCACCAGACATTGGCTAAAACAGAGATTATGTTTATTTTTAACTTATACCAAATTATTAAATTTAAATATGGTTGCTAGTTTATAAAGTATTACTGGAATAAAATTCAATTTGTCTCTCATTGATATGATTATAAAATTATTTCTGCTATAAAAACTTATTTTTTCTTCAAGGTTTTCTTTTCCTTGACTGAAAGTAGCCTTGACTTCCACGTAGTCAGTGTTCTCATCTCCTTGCATAAATAAGTGACTTCCCTGTTTTGGTTCACTCGTTGGCACTGCTACTTCATGGAGTCAGTGTAGATACTGAGTAGAAGACAGGATTTGTATCATCTACAAGATGGTAAGATATGTGCTATGGAAAGCTATGGAAAGACAGTTAGGGTGTGAACATAGACTTGATTGCTCCTGCCCTGTGAAGTAAGACACACAGGTATCCCCAGAAATGACAAGACAGTGGAAAGAATTCAAAAAGTTTGTTTAGAAGACCAGAACAAGAGAAACTCATAAATTACCTAACAGTGGGGTTTATGCACCAGGTCCCAGGGAGAAAAAGGCCCTCTCAGGGCCTCTTTAGCCTCTCTGTTCCTCCCCCGCGTTTCCAAGGCCTCTGTACATGTCTGTTAGGGCTATCTCTCTCTTCTCACAAATCAGAGAGAGAGGCTGAGGACTTCTCTTGCTATGCAGGGGGGAGAAAGCATTGAAACTGCCTCTGAGAAAGAGTTACCATTTAGGCAGAAAGCCTTCCTAGTGAAAACAGACTTCCTAGTTTTCCCGTTAAAAATTCTTCTGAAAAGCAAATTACCCCTACATGCCTGTTTACTAGCCTAGCTCATGAAATATTCCCACAAAGATCTCTGCTGATGTGAAGTCAAAAATCTTGCAAGGAGAAGGGGACAGCTTGAATCAATACCGTTGTCTCCATATCATGAAACTACAGCCTTAGTTTTAACCATGCAACTTTTTTTTCAGAACTCAAAGGTTCTAATTTTATCTAATTATAAATATTACTTCACCATGTAAATCCGTAGAAAAGTCTCTGTGGAGGATTAATTTAGGGGTTTAGAAAATAGTTGAAGATCAGCAGGAAAAATCATACAAATGAAGCAAATGAAGACATCAGTTCTCTGGAATGCTTTTAAGCAGGCTTCCCAGCCTCCCATCAAAAGTGTGTGGGTTCTTCCAGTTCACCATGTCATAGCTCAGTGTGCTACAGGCAATGCAAGCAGTGATTTTGACAGACAGGTTGTCCCCTCCCGATAGTGACAATGGACATGCAGCTGCACTTCAGTCTGTTCAGCTTGAGCAGAGATTCAGCATTTCCTCTTTCTAGATCAGTGTGGCATATAGTAGGTATAGAGGCAACTTAGAGCAACAGAGCGTTGCAAGTAGATAGTTCAGTTAAGAACTCAAGATTAGAAGAATCTGCTGGAAAAATAATTCAGGTTGTCATAGAAAAGTTAGCTATGGAAAGAAAGGCCTATCTTTTGCAGTGTCTAAATTTAAATAAAGTGCTAGAAACAAAACCAGAAGTTTTAGTACCTATAATTGGATATTCAGGCCTTTCTCTGTATTCAGGGTAGGATAGCTTCTGGAACCATTCTCACAGACAGGGAGGAATTTGCTGACTGCACTGAGGTGACTCAAAATACAGTATCAATGTTGTACATTAGTAAATACAAGTGGTGTCTCATGGACATCTGTAAGCTGTAAGGAAGTCCGTTCTCAAAAAAAACCAGAGAATTTCCCATTTTTTCATTCCCCAAGCCAAACCTAAAAGTACTTAGGAGACCAATGAAGAAGAAATGTCACTCAGGTGACATATGCAGCTGGACTGATCAGTGCTCAGGGAACCACTATCAAGAACTCCTTGATAAAAGACAGTCACTGCTGTTCATCTGCTTAATGTAGGATTTTTCCCCTCATGTAGTCTCACTTTCTGTATAGTTCTTGCCCGCAGTACTGGAGTGTTTGTGTTGAATGCAGACTATCAAAATATTTAAAATCTGTATTCTGTGTGTGATTCTGCCATTTATCTTAAACATACCCTGACGTTTCATGTTATTCTATGATTATTAATGATACAAAATCACATTGGGAAAAGAAGAACACATCTCTGTTTTCTTTTCAAGACCTTGGAACAATTACAGCAATCTATCTGATAACATTGTGATGACAACCTACACTGCCAAAGTTGGACTATGTAAGTGTATTTAAGCCATACATTTTAGTTCTTTTCTGCTCTGAAACTTAAAGAACTAATTGTTTGGGGTTTTTTTCTTTTTTTCAAAGTGCTTTACAAAACATATTGAAAGGAGAAAGTAACGAGGGCATTTAGAAGGACAGTAAATGTATTGTCCAGCTGATTCAATCACCAGAAGTTGAAAGATGTGAAGTTGTGGTTTAATTCCAACAGGCAGCTAAGCCCCACACAGACACTCACACAGTCCCTCTGTGTGAACAAGAAAAGAAAATTCAGCAGTTCTTTCACCACTTCCCATGGGCAGGCAGGTGTTCAGCCACCTATAGTGTATCAGGGCTTCATCATGTCTGATAGTTACTTGGAAAGACAAACATCATCAGTCTGAACTTCCCTTGTGCTACCCTTCTTTCTTTTTTCCCCAGCATTATACGATGACCACATGGTCTGGAATATCCCTCTGGTCTGTTGGGGTCAGCTGTCCCAACTGTGTCCCCTCCCAGCTTCTTGTGCACTCCCAGCCCACCGTGTGGTGAAGCTGAGAAGCAGAAAAGGCCTTGCTGCTGTGTAAGCACTGCTGAACTAGAACATCATCACATTATCAACACTGTTTCCAGCAATTCCAAAACACAGCCCCATACCAGCTGCTATAAAGAAAATTAAGTCTATTCCTCCTAAAACCAATAGGATACACAAGATCATTGTCTTCATTTAATAAAAGTCAGTGCTCTACTGCCTCTGTTTTTCCATCTGTAAAAGAAGGTGATGAGATTTACTCCATAGTTCATGATGAACTACTAAGTGTAATTAGTAAAATAAGGAAAGTTATCATGTACCTGCTTCTGTGTTAAAGAATTTTGAAGGTGTTGAACCAGGCCATGAGGTTTAATAGTCACAAATTCTCCCATTTAATGTATTTGAAAGAAACAAAAGAACAATCAAAGCAGCTTTTACAAAAACATTAAATGTTACTTAAGAGCCCTCACATTTTCCAAGCTGATAAAAGAGAAATTTATAACAAAATAATTCTTACAAACAATGACATTAGACTACAGTTATGGATAGCATGTTTCATTTCTTGTTTCATTTTTCTTTGCAGCTTTGTAATATCAATTTTCATATTGGGTCATGATATTCATTATGACTTATGTAGAGAAAAAAAAAATTGGAAAATATTTTTGGATGCATGTAGCTTGAACATGATGTGGCAAAGCAAAAGACGGTCTTTTCACCCACCACAAAAGGTTGCATTGCTGTTTTTTAGTGCTGCTCCTACATCAGGAATTAGCTAGATTCATCAGCAAAATTAATGTTACTGCAGTATTTATGCCACCATGATGCAATTTAAACATTCTATCTATTTTGAGCACAAAGTATGCTGATGAATGAAAAAAGAACTATCAGAAATACAATGGATTCAAAGACTGAGACAGACTTAATTTGAATGTCCATTTAACTGGGATGTTTCATAATGATACCCAATCTTAAATGAAGGCTGTAATTCTATGTCTCTTACCAATTGTTTTGGTAGATAAATTAAGTTAATTTATTATGACCAGGGCAACAGCGTATTTACATATGCTGATTTATGACTGATCTGCAGCTCTTTTAGTGTATTTTGGACTGCTATTACTGTGGTCTGCTGTGAGTTATGAGTCAAATTTTGGTGAGGCAGTCCGAGGTACACATTAAAACAGATCATCGAAAATTTGCAAACAGCTGTATTTTTTCTTGTTCTATCCCATTTAGCTCTTAATTCTTTTCTGTGCATGAATTTGCTGCTTTATGTGCCCAAAGGAGGTTGTTGAATTTGAAATTGCATTAATGTGCAAATAAAAAATATCAGCGAAAAGGTTATGTTAGTGGTAAGAAGTTAAGAAATAATAAATAAATATTTTCATTGTTTCAGACACTTAGTTGAGATGTTTTAGCAAATGGACTCCAATTAAGCAGATTTCACCCTTTGTTTTGAAGATAGTCTCTTGTTTAAAAGGTATTTTTTAAAGTATTTTTTTCAACCTAGACAAAAAGTATGGTACAAGAATGGGCCCCAAAACAGGATATACTTCGTAACATATACTAGTGTTTATATAGAGTGTAGTACAAAATAGGTGACTATTACAGTCCTTCAAATAACAGATTTTATGATAACAGATTTCAGAACTTTTTGATTCAACCATTGTTAAAAAAAAATCACTACATACATCAGTGAAAGCTACTAAAGGTAAAGATATTGCCAACCATCCTATATTAATACTAGCAATAACTTTTAAGAGCAATAGTGTTTACTGAGGGCAAACAGTTATTAACTGTGCTTCTTTGACACCCAAAAATCCTCTCTTAGTGTTAGAAAGCACCATTTGGCAGCAGTATTGTTTTAAGCTATAAATAATATATCTCAAGGTTTTTTGTGATGCACAATGCTACTTGTAACACAGTATAACTGCTACAGGGAAGAGCACAGTGTAGAGATTTAGTTCCATTTTGAAATAGAAATTATTTAACTTCAAAATTAGTATAACATACTAATAACATACATGTTAGTTGCTAACAGCTATAGCAATGCAGTTGCTAAAGATTGTTGACATAGTTTTTTTGTCAGCAGAAAACTTTGTATGCTTGAGAATTCAGAGCTCATGAAAGATTCTTGATTGATATCCTTAGAGACGAAAACCTAAAACTGGGAGAATTCACTTGACCATTATTGGTTTTGTACTCCACTTATATAATGCTGTTAAAAACCAAAAGAGCAGAAGGATGCAGATGTTTCTGGTGAAACTTAACCTGTATGTTTAGGGGGAAAATAAATCTTGCTTTATCACTACGCTGCATTTGAGGTAAAAATAAGGCATTAGCCACTGAAACTAGGTGGGAGCAAAGTCTTAAATGGTGTTTTAAGCATAGTAATTCTTCACTGGTGCCAGTTTGTGTTCACTACAATAATTATTTATGGGAAAAGCGGATAGAAAAAGTGGATGGGAAAAGCTATGACTGAAATACGCTACATGAAAATGCCAGACAAGACAGACTGCAATCTAGTGCAACTTCAATAACTCAGACGTAATGATAAATTAGGTAGGTATAGGATGACATAACAAATAACATTATATTTGGTTGTCTCAGACCACTGCAATGGTTTTAGATGTCATTATTGAACTAAATATATCAATTTAAAAACTGGGTAAGTCATGGCAACACAATATCTATATGTGGATCAGCAGGAGAATAGGATGCTATTGTAAGAGATAAATTCAATTTTGGAGAATTATATTTCAGCTTACCAGAGCAGCAGTTATTGAGAGGACACTGTTTGAAAGTGAAAGAACTTTTTAAGGCTTTTAAAAGCTTTATACATCTTTCATTTTTCTCATTTGAAAAGATTGATTTACCATTTTTTTTGTTGCTAAAACTGACTTGTGTTTTGTTTGCACAGGTCAGAGTAGTGGGATGGGATGTTTTGTTTAGATACTCTCTTTCTTTTTATTTTATTCAAAAACCTCCAGTTCCTCTGTGAACTGAAAACCAATCAGTATTTACTTTCTGTATGAAATATATTTAAAAAGAGAGGATAAGCTAGTCATTCCCACTCCTACACACCTATTATGGAGGTGATGAGTGAAAATAATTTTGTCATCTTTTCTGTGTTAACTGAAAGCTATTCTTTCTCACATTAAACAATTACAGCTGGAAATGACAACATATGTTGGTTCATAGGAATGTGAAAACATCTTCTGTATTCCTTATAATTCTCCTTAATGTCTTACAGGACTTGTATTTTTGGATCTACTGCTTTACTCAAAAACAGTATCATAGTGAAGTTGCATTTTATTTTAGATAATGAATTAATAAAAGTCATACTGTTTTTTATGTTATGATCATTAAACAAGGATAAGCTAAAATGTCCCAGCCACAGAATTTGACTACCTCATTAGATGTTTTTGTTTTCTACCAGACATTAAAATGGCATGTGGAAGTTTGCCATGCAGATGTAGTGGAGAAGAGAATATGAAAGTCTAATAAGTTTTTTCTGTAATTATTTTGCATAAATGCTGTTTCCTTCGGGATTTTTTTTTTAAATCATTCAAGAGAGGACACACAAATCTAAACTGTTGGCAAAGTTTATTGAATTAATTTCCAAATCACTGTCTCTATTGAAGATACTCATTGTGTAGTTCTTAACATGATTTTTCATACTTGAAATATAGTTGGAAGAAATTTTATGAGAATAATTAGGTTAGGTCAACCCGTTTTTCTTTTAATTGTGTACACTAGCTATTCTGTAACATATCAAATAGTACTATCTTTTGTCTGCCTTAGTCTGAAGAAAGTAGGAAGACAAGCAAATGAAACTCCACCCCCAAAAAGCCATTTTCATTTTTCATTCATTTTCATATTAAGAAAAAGGGGTAGAAAATCTCTAAAAATACAAGTCAACAGTATGACTGTGCAGTTTAGTCTATGTAGGCTTGCCTGAAGCTTCAAGATGCAAATATATACGTCTGTGAATATATCTAGAATGAGACTTCAGTGATTAAGATTACTTCTGCTACCAATTCAAAATTTCCTTTCTGTAGGTAATCAACAAAATGCAGCCTATTTAAATATGTTTCCATTGATTTACTGTTTGACACGGAAATGTGAACAGCTGTGTACATTTGTTAAGTAAAAAGAACCTTCTGTAATGGCTAAGTTTTATTTTGGTGACCTTCTTAGATGTTGATGCTGTATTTTATAGTCATGAAAGGTTAGTAAAAAAAAATATGTTTTTTGAAAGACTAAGTGAAAGTGCTAGAGAATTGCTCATTTTGGATAGAAAAACTTGGAAACAAAATATTATACCATAACTGGAAATCAGTAAACATTTACTGTTCCCATTTGACAGTGATTCAATAGGGATCTTTCCAGACTCTAGAGACAGCAATGAAGCCAAATGCTTTCAGTGTTTCCAAGGACTGGAAGCCTGAACTGTTTATCTTTATTTTTAAAGAATAATGTCAAACCCTGTACTTAGTTCAAGTTAGAAGAACTAAGTTCCTGTCTGTCTCATGATACAAATGGTTATTACAATTTTAAATTGAGCCAAGTTATTTTTCCTCTCATCTGCAAAGCTGTGGAAAAGGGATTCATTAATGTGTCTTTCTTTCAATGATTTGGTTCCTTGTTCTCTTCCACATTAAGAGTAATTACTTTCCCACAACCTGGCCTCTTTTGATGAGGACTACTGTTTTCCAAATGTAAATGGTTATTGATTTGCCAAAAAGGGTCTAATTTAAAGTCTAAGAGTGTTGCACAGCTGGGAAGAAATTGAAAAACTGGCCAACTCATTAATACTGCACTTGGCAGTCATGAACCCAAAGCAAAGAATGACTTTTGAACTTGTTTTCCAGTACTTTTTATTTTCATGATTTTGCATGGGTTTAGTACTAGGTATCAATTACAAATATATTTAAAATTTAGAGTACAGATTTGTATTACAATGTTAACCATCCACAGTGGCTATTAATGTTCAAAATCTCACAGCAATTAATGAACATCTGGGTTTTTTTCAGTTTTTGGGAGAGATTACTATTTTAGTGATCTCATTGATACCATTACAACTATTTTGAAGGAAGTACTGCTTTGAAAGAATAAATGAGGCACAGTTTCTTCAGCTCTGTTTTTAGATTTGAAAGTCTAAATGTCGTTACTTTTATACTGTATAGCAATAAGCAATAAGTGGCTGATGGTATCAGAATATGGTTACTATAGAATTAAAAATACTCAGATCTATGATTCTATGATTGTGACCTATTCTGATGTAAGACAGATCTATGGAATTTTCTAACACTAATGTTATATTACCTGTTCCTTTTAAAAATTGTATAATGATCAAACCACATAACAGAGCTATAGGAATGTTGTGGATAAAATTATGAAAACATGAATCCCACTTTCAAGAATGACTTATAGGAGGTAATAATTGATATGTTGATAAATGAAGGTATCTCAATACACATTTTGCAGGATATTCATGAGCATCTCTTTATGTCCTGTCTCTTTTAAACTTTGGTAGTTGGTTTTAAAAATACTTAGGTGTCTGATAATGTTTTAAGCACTTAATATGTCTGAAATAGGGTCCTTCAAAACCTTCCTGTGAAAAATCAGTGAATCTGGGATTCAAAGGATGGATTAATCCTCTGTCTCGGTTAGAAACCAATAAAAATACACTTTGACACATTATGTGCCATTTGTCTTGCTTCTTGTTCCCTTATCCTTCTAATCTATAAACCTATTTAGGATTGAAACCAGGTTCAAAATAAAGGTGGTTATTGTGATGTTCAAGACATCACAAAGATCTCAAATTATGCTGAGTGGGTTTCACTACAGAAAGCTCAGTGTCTTAATCTCATATAGAGTCTTAGCATGCTGGGTTATGGGAAATATAAATAAACTGATAGAACTGGGACAGAAAAAAGTTAAATTCTAGCTTTCCTCTGGATCTGAGCAGCTATTTCAGTTAAGTGCCACTGTTAAAATGAGATTCAGAGTTTCAGAGAAAATGCATTCATGTTTCTTTCTAACTGTAACTGCATAGTAGCTCAGTTACTGGGCAACAATAAAAAGTTATTTTTTATCAGATTGTTTACTTTCGCTCTGCCTGACGACAGTTACAGTGACACACAGGAATACAAGGCTGCATTCAGAGGCAAGTGAGAAATCCTAAAACCATGGCTAAGGTGGTGAATCATCAGCTGGCAGGAAGACTCCTAGGCTACATATATACTAGTAAATTGAACTACACCTGAGTGTGGTCTCAGATAGGTTTCTTAATATATTTGTATAGATGTACCATTGAGGTCCAAATATCCAATTCCAGAACTCTTTAGAAAAAATCCAATGTGGCTGAATTAATGTGTTACGGTCGACTAGTCTTACAAAATTACTATAAATCCAGCTTACACATAATGTCACACAGGTTAGTACCACTCTCCCTATCTTTAGATGTGTCTAATGTAAATATCTCCATCTGCCCACTAGTGCTGGCCACTTTTTAAGCATCACCTGCTAAGGGCACAGGAACAGGAAATTCCCAAATGTCATAAGTTGAACAGGTGAGGCAGAAGGTTGGCTTGGCTGAACAGGAATCTTCTCTTGGGAAAAAAGGCAAAAAAGGAAGGTGTATGCCTGGCGGAACAAGGCCAAGTGATATGGAAAGAATACAGAGTTTCTGCTTGCCACTGTAGGGAGAAAATCTGTATGGCAAAGCTCAACTGGAGTCGAAGCCAGTCAAAAATGTGGGGGACAAAAAAAGAGTTTTTGACCGAGAGAATGACTAACTCCCAGTTGACCCTGAAATTTTACAGGATCTGCTGCTCCAGGTGTACCCTCAAATCAATCTATGAGGCCTGATGGGATTAATCCAACAATGCTGAAAGAGCTAAGTGATGACATATTAAAACTTCTCTTGATGATTTTGGAGTGGTCTTGGGAATCTGGATGTGTTCCAGCTAACTGGAAGCTGGCAAATGTTGTCCCAGTTTTCAAGGAGGAGGACCCCAGAAACTACAGGCCTGTCAGTCTCAGTTCAGTGCCTGGTAAAGTTATGGAGAAGATAATTCTGGGAGGCATTGGAAAACACCTGTAGGACAGCACTGTCATCAGTCACAGCCGGCATGGCTTCTTGAGAGGAAAGTCCTGCTTATCAAATCTGATTTCCTTCTATGACAAGGTGACCTACCTGGTTGATCAAGGGAAACCAGCTGATATCTTCTGTTTGGATTTCAGTAAAGCTTTCAATACTGTCTCTCACAGGATCCTTCTGAACAAAATGTCCAGCACACAGCTGAATAAACACATCATGGGGTGGGTGAGCGATTGGCTCATGGGTTGATGGGGTAACATCAGACTGGTGACCTGTCACTAGTGGGGTTCTGCAGGGCTCCATCTTAGGCCCTGTGCTCTTCAACATCTTCACAAATGACTTGGGCATGGGACTGGAAGGGATACTAAGCAAGTTTGTAGATGACACGAAACTGGGAGGAGCTGTTGACTCCCTCAAAGACAGGGGGGCTCCACAGAGAGACCTTGACAAATTAGAGGGCTGGACAATCATCAACCATATGAAATTCAACAAGGGAAAGTGCTGATTTTGCATCTGGGTTGGGGTAACTCTGGATGTTTGTACAGACTGGGGAATGAGATGCTGGAAAGCAGTGCTGCAGAAAAGGACTTTGGGGTCCTGATCAAGTTGAATATGAGTCAGTAGTGCCCTGGCAGCCAGGAGGGCCAAATGTGTTCTGGGGGGCACCAGGCAAAGCATCACCAGCCAGTTGAGGGAGGGGATTATCCTGCTCTGCTCTGCTCTGGGGTGGCCTCNAGGGGACACCACATTGCAGTTACAACTTCCTTGTGAGGAGAAGAGGAGGGGCAGGCACTGATCTCTTCTGTGTGGTGACCAGTGACAGGGCCCAAGGGAATGGCCTGAAATTGACTGAGTTGTCTGAGGGGAGGTTTAGTTTGGATATTAGAAAAAGGTTATTCATCCAGTGGACTGGATGCTGAAACAAGTTCCCCAGGGAAGTGATCACAGCACCAGGCCTGCCTGAGTTCAAGTGGCATTTGAAGAATACGCTTAGACACATAATGTGACTCTCAGGGTTGGTCCTGTGCAGTGCTAAGAGTTGGACTTGATGATTTTTGTGGGTCCTTTCCAACTCAGCATATTCTGTGATTCTGTGATCTGTTCTCATGACTCCAAGCCTTCACCATAAAAATAGAAATAAACTTTCAGAATGAGACTGATATTAGATATGGACAGTAAGATGAGGGAGAACAGTGTTGCTGAAGTACCTTTTTTTCTGCACTAACGCAGGGACTTTGAGTAATAAGATTAGATGTAGATCTTTTCCTGGCCATTGGAAAACCAGATGCACCTTAGGAGGGAATTAACTATTACAACATCAAATCAGATTCAATATTGCTATTGACAGGGCACAGCTACATATTCTTCTCTTGCATCATCTGCAAAACTGCTCCCAGTAAGTAGACCATTACTTGCTTGTTTCCCCCACCTTGTCCATACAAGATTGGCTAGATTGAACATACAGAACTTCCCATTTCTGTGTTTCTGTCTATAAATTTAAGTAATCAAAAATAACTGTGTTCACAAACACCTAGTATTTTAAAGAATTTAGGCTAATGAATTTACAGTATTTTTTTTTACTATTTACAGTAACCAGCTGCGGAGAGCTCAGACTCCTTTATTACCTGACCACAAGAACAAATCTGAAAAGCCAGAAAGTGAGTAATGATAAGCACCCAGGGATTGTAACCGGGTATCTGAATTTGTAAAATGACTGGCCAGATGCCAAACCAGGTTTTGCTCTTTGCTATCTATGTAATTTTTCACCTCTTGGGTAGGTGACTGCACATCAGCTTGTCTGTGAAGAGATTTGCAGTGCAAAGTCTGTCTGTGCACAAGGCCGAATATTCATAAAGACAGGAAGACCTCAGCATCTTAGGTATTGCAGGAGTGAACCTGTAGTAACTGCATATTTTCAAACTACTGGCCTTGGATGGTATGTTTCTTATGCAATACCATTTATTTATCATTTCACTTTCCTGTGACAACCTAGTGAACCTGAAGAATTTTTCAGGTGTGTTTTGCTGTCTTAAAGACTACACTTCCAACACTACCATTGTTGTACAGAAAATATACTTTTTTAATGCCACTTAAGACATCATTTTATCATGTCCCCTCCATAGTAGCTGTCTATTCCACTGTGACTTCAGCTATTAAAAGAACCCCAACTTTTGGTCGAAGTACATAAGGTAGGACATTACCAATGTGCTCAGATATCTGCTAACCGATATGTTGCTACATTATGTGAGGGTAAAGTGACATATACAGTTTAATTATTCAGGCCCAGTTTGGCAAGGAAACAAGTGTGTTATGCATCCATAAATGACTGCATCCCACATCAGAAGCAACCTGAGAGAAAGCTGTGTTTTAGTACTGTACTGAGTCTGGGTATGCAAAAGGCTAAAATAATTGCTCTGGGGAGTACAGAACATGCTCAAAAGCTTAATTCATTAGTGTAGCAGTTACCAGACAAAAGTGTCAGCAAAGGCAGGAGTTACTATCCCTATTAGATTTCGTGTTTCAGAACATGGCAAGGAGAGATGTCAGAGTATGTTCCAATTTGTTTCAGTTTATATCTATAACTATACAGTAAACTATGCATCACACTGTATGTCCAGTCCTGTTTTTACTGTATTCAGTAGTGAAAGTCTCATTCAGGCAGGCCTATTATGATTGAAAAGATAAAGTTTGAATTAATCTGTTCTGCAGGAATCAGAAATATTGTCTTGAATGTGGATGATTACAATTCACCTTATCTTCTTAATATAAGCTCTTTTACCCCACGGTTATTTCTATCCATGGAGCAAAGCCCCAGGACACTACACAAAGAAAATAAACTAATTTCCTTAAGTCAGTTTTGATCCAACATGCTTACTTCCAGGTTTCTTGGTTCTTGATATTCTACTCTGAAGACAAAAATTACTTTTTGTGCTCGACTGCTTGATTATGCTGAAAATGGGAGACATTTGGTAATACGTTTGTAAGGATCTAAATCACAGAAGTTCCACCTTGGGTTTGGACTAGTTCTCTCATTTTTTCCTGTCCTCTTATTATATATTAGAGTATGTAAATAGTTGTATTTCTTGTACACATTCAGAACAGGACAATAGGATATTTTTTGTGTTGTGACTGGCTGCACTGAAATACCAGGTGAGGTGAGAGGTGATGTTTGCACATTAGAGATATGGATCAGTTTCCCATTAGACACTAATCAGATTGTTGTGATGAGATCCAGCTCTTTGACCCTTGTGTGCCCTAAGCTTACTGAAAAAAAGCTGAAAAAAAGCCTGGGTGTTGTTTCTAGCTTTGGACCAGTAGGAACACACAAGAAACACAAACCTTGTATCTTATTTTACCTAAGGGACAACCAATCCGGTTGTCTGACCATAAAACTAGTGTTGTCTGAACAAGACTGTGTTTTACCTCATCATCCACATATACTTCAGCTCTCCCATGTCACCAATGATCTCCCTCTTCTGATTCACCACTTTTATTTTTTTCAAGGACATCCAATATATTTTATACCTATTTAATACCTAGACTTTGTAGAGGTTTTTATAATATCCTTTTTATGTTCTTATCTGAAAATATAGATAGATATAAAATAATAGAAACACAGCTTAGCTATAATTTTCTGCTTTGGTTTCCATACTGCTTCCAAAGGAATGATTTGCGTTCAGGATCATTATATTTATGGATATGCTGGGTCTTTCTCTAAGGTCCATGGATTGTCAGGAAACTATTATGTTGTTGCTGCAGTTACAGACTGAAAATCCAGGAAGAGTATGTAGAATTAATGTTTCTATTCTCTCAAAATACATAAAAGAAAATACAGGAAATAGTTGAACATCAGCAACAGAAAAACTAACCAACAAACCAAACAAAAAATTAGACTGTAATCTGAATGTTAAGTACTCAGCATTCCAGTCAACTCCTGCTAAAAATAGGTAGAAAATAATTATCAAGGAAGGAGGGAAGGAAGGATATTAGTCTTCTCTAAATACAGAAAAGAACATTTCTTTATTGTAGTATAGTGTCCCTTTAATACCTGTTTTTTTCCCAAAACACTATGAGGAAAGAGGACTATCTTATACACTACAAGTTCCTGTATGTAACATAGGCTTATTTTTTAATTATTATATTTGGATTGCATTTATCAGAATGTCAGCTTTTTTCTTTTACATGATTCTTTGTTAGATTTGTTATTTTTCCTCTTGTAAATGCTGTAAGGGATTAATAGAGAATTACTATTTTCTGCTAACACTACTGAAGTGTTTCTCAAGGGCAAACTACTAAATGCCAAAAGGTTACTTACACTTACAGTCAACAGGGAGAGCAAAATCATATTTCAGTGTTGCTGTTGTTCTTTCAGTCTTATGTGATATCAGCTGATCTGAACTGGACCGATTAGGCTTATTTGGAAAGAGGAAAAGGGCCAGCTCATTTTGCCCTACCCTGATGACTGTAGATAACATTTTCTGAAAATGTGCTGTATGTCCTGATAAGAGAGGAAACCAAGGGTAACCTTTCACATTTGTCCTTTTTGGAGTGCAATGACAGATATACTGCAATACCAGATTTAGCTGATAATGATACTTACCTATATATATTTCTTCAGAAGGAATATTTTATCAACAATCCTGAGAGCAGAGGTATCCTTTCATTGATACCACATAAACGGAGAAGAAAAATGTCAGCTATTAACATTTGTATAACTCAGTTGCCCAGAAATCAACACAGTATTTCCAAATTTCATGCAAAGAGATTCAAGTGTAGGCAGCAGCCTCCCCGTATTTCTCATCTCTCTTGAAATTCAGTCTTCCTTGGGAATCCAAGGATTTATTGATTTGAATTCCACTCTTATGATTGTAGATGTCTCTCTGTAGAGGTGAAAGGACTTGCCAGTAAGAGGGAATTCTTTGTATTACATTCTTTGTCTACAAAAATGCCAAAACTTGGCTCCTCTTCTGCATACATATATTAACATTGACTTTGGAAGAAATAACATGTCTGTTTGATTTTTTTTCAGATGTGGAGTCAACAGGGATCTTTCTGGCTACAGATCTGTAAAATGATTTCAATTTTTTTCTGCATTTTATTCTAGACATTTGTAAGTTGGTTATCAGGAGTGCTGTGTGAGTGGACATCATAGGATGGCTTACAACTGCTTATGTTTATTTTGGGCTCCAAACTGACACAGTTAGGCTAAAGAAAATAGAACAAGTTTTCTAGCAGTTCAGATATTTCCTGGAAAGACATGTGTTGATCTGAGAAGTTTTCTAGGAAAATGTAGATCATCTTAGTTTTAAAGCATGGATATATCTAAAAAGAATCTGCCTTATTCTGACCTCAGAAGCAAAGCTGCAGTTTTCAGTTAAATAATGGGGTCTGAAACTAATCATCCAACCTGAGAATTCTTTTGAACACCCTGCTGGTGTTAAAATAGTAGCAAGTAACAGCACATCAGGGTTACAGCCAGATTGTATTGTGTGCTGCATAAGTACACAGAAAGACAAAAAATTACTGTCTTCAATTACTGATAATCTAATTTAAGTTAATATACAGGAAAATGGAGCGTAGTGATAATTTGGAAGAATTTAATAGAATGTAGATTTGGTCAGCTAGCCATTAAAATGTAAATAAACAAACAACTAATATAAGTGCCATTGTCTGTCAATTGATCACTGAAATATGAACAGTCATTTTAGATGGAGATTGTGGGCAAATGGATAACTTTTCCTTTAGAGTAATTAATTTTAATGCCTTGGAACAGACGTTACACGAATACTCTGATATGGTTGGTTGGAGTTCCATGTATGAATTTGCAATTGCTGTTAGACTAAATATCAAAAAACAAGGATGGTTTAAAATCTAAAAATTTTGCATCTTGTTGTTTCAGCTTGGTAGTGAATCCTGAGCAATGCGTTGACTTGGTAAAATATCTTCCACAATAGACAAGTAACATTTTATAACATTAAGAGTATGCAAATCATCCTGCAATTTCTGTTAATATAATTTTGGTTTTCTTTCATACATGGAATTCTAATAAAATATTAATTATTTCATTTTGCTACTAAGAGATGCAAGACATATAAGTGGAAGGTGAAAAATCCATGAAGAGAATATAAGCTTTGTCCCACTTCTTTTTACATTTTCTGAAAAACTTGTGTTATCTTCAGCGAGCTTAACTGAACCACAGCCTCAAACTTCTGGGCTGAAAGCAATCTGGATATTTCATCCAGTAAATCATTTACACACAGTTTTCCTGTTCTTTATTCCCATAAGTATGCTTAATCCTTAATCTCACCTGCTCAGTGGAGCCATTAGACTGCAGCACCTCTCTGCAGTACCTCTCTAGGTAATGTATTCTATTATTCAGCTGTGCTGAGTGTTAAAAACATCTTCCTGATGGCTAATCTAAATTTTAAATTCCAAGCCATTTATCTTTGTTGTATAGCTCTGAATCTCTGCAAGTAGGTTTCTGCCTGATGTTTGACTAGACTATTAAAAGTGTGTTTTGAGGGAAAAATATATAGGCCTCAGTGCATATTAGAGCTATAGACAACCTTTCTTATTTCACTCGAGCATGTCATGGTGAAACCTAGAACCTTCTTGGAAGACCTTGTCACATTTTGTGTCTTTTAGAGGAAAGAAAGAGATAGCAGTGGCTTATTAATAAATATTATGACAGCCTAAGAGTGTTCTCTAGCAAAGACATCTCAAGGAGAAAGGACTTTGTATGTTGACAAGGAGATATTAGAAGTGACTGTGAGTTGCAATACGGGAACAGGCTAAGGAGATAAGGAATAAAAGGATTCGGTCAGTAAATAGAGGAATGGACAAAGCAATTAAAAAACCCCGAAACAAACAAATAAACAAACAAGAAGGAGATACTCTGTGAAATCACCATAAGCTAAAAAGAGTCTTAATATTTTTTTTTAAAGTGGTTAGTGTAAATATTTTGTCCACAAGCAAGAATATGTTATATCTTTCTCTCATTGTTTGCAAAACAATGTGATATTCTCTGGAGCATTTTTTGTGGGCAATCTTAATACTTCTATGTCATTTGCGTATTGAAATTTATTTTTATTTTTTAATTTCAACATTTATATATCAATGCCTTTACTTATTTCAGTATTTGATCTTAGACACAATCTATCGAAATTATATTCCTTCTCTATTTCATTTTTTCAGTGATTGACACATAATTTATATTCTTCCTAGCTGCTGACACTTTATTTTTATCTTTTTTTTTTCTGGTAGAAATTGTTAAAAGAAACTGCTGGTAACAGTTTAATTTCATCTGGCAACTACCTTTAGAATTTTAGTGATTAACATGTCAGATACTTAATGGATCCAAAAACTCTTCCAATTTTCTCCCTAATAGCATCTCTACCTGAAATTAATATTTTTTTTACTTGAAATTAGTATTCATTTCTCTACACTTTTCTCTTATAATTATTTTTTTTTCTTTTTCATTTAAGGCAATAGAAGAGCAGTAGTGATTAATCATCAGCATTTTGGTATAAGTAGCAACATATGTGGGAAAAGCAATTTTATCCACTTCAGGAGTGTACTGTCCTAATGCTTTTGAGGTGCAGGAATATGAATATTCTGACTTATGCACTATATGACAAGGAGAAAATAATGTTGTAATATGGGCTATTCTGTTATTCATCCTTGTAAAAGTTAGTGGGGGTTTCTGAATGGTTTTAAATGATTCTAAAGTATATTTATAGCCTGGCACAAAGCCACATTTTGTTCAGTGCATTCCTATCAAACCTTTGGTGAGTCAGACAGGACACAATTACTGAGCTGTGTGCCAACGTTTTGTTGTCTTTTCTGAACTGTTCAGCCATTCCTCTCAAGAGTAAAATCTCAGCAGAATTACCAACAGAAATTACTTCCACACGTAGACACACTTCAAGAAACTGACATTTAGAGCAAGTGAATGGGGACAGTAGTTTAGACCCAAAGCTTCCATATTCTTTACTTTATTCTGACTTCCCCGTTGACTTTGATAACTTCACAAAACCAAATTTTTTAATATAGGCTCTAATTTCCCTGTAGTGGAGCTAAAAGAATAATTCCTAGGACTCCATCTGTGCTGAAGCCCCTCTTATTATTCTTCTACTTCCCATTCACATATTTTCTACATCTCTCAGCTCTGTGAACGTTGTGGGGTTCGGGTTCACCAGGTTTCCACCCTGACTGTCCTTTTCCTCTCCATGTAAGAAGCAAGGATTACTTGGACTGAAGGTTTAGGTTCTGTAGTGGTCCCAATGGAACTCCTTTTTTGATTCTCTGACAATGATATCTGATTAGTTATTTCTTTTTTCTTTTTTTCTTTTAAGTTATTTTAGACATAAATTTCATCCTTTTTATATTGAAATTTGTCCAAAGCCTGAAACAATTACATCATTAGAAGTCCAAAATAGAAAGAGAGCTAGCAAGATGAATGTTTGGGCTAATCCTAGATTAATGAGCTCATTTAATATATGTACTGGGACTTTTAAATTCTGTCTGCACCCAACTGGTTTTAGAAATGGCAAGGCATTTTAAAGTGATTCTTTACCATTACTAGTAGATAAAAAAGACATAGAACAAAATTGAAAAATGAAGTCTCAAGCTCTTGGAGGAAAATATTTCTGGGTTTGATTGTGTCTGGTACAGGAAAACAATTATTTGTCGAGAATTGTTATTTAACATAGTTCCATTATCCAATAAAATTTTATTGCCTATGGTTTCTGGTTATATATTTTGTGTAGGAGTATATAAATTAAGTCACACAGTCTCAAAGGGATTAGGAAATAATATAGTAACTAAAATTAGACCATGAAATACTAAATAATGGAAGACAAAATTGAATAATCAAAAATATTTAGAATTCTTTCAGGAAGAGGTCAAGCATAAAATCATAAAAGGAGAAAGACAAAAATAATAGCAGAGTATCTCGATACTACAAAATATTTTATTATTAGGGCATTGTTTTATAACATCTCATTTATTTTGGAATATCTTAAAAAGGAATATTCAGAAGTTTTGTAAATATGGATATTTAACTATATTGAGTAAATTTTTATCCAAGGCTAAGGATTATCAGAATATCCTTTGTGTCTAAAGGAAAAAAAATCTTATATGCTATCAGTTTGTTTACTAGCAATAATGTTAATTACAACAATGAATAAACCCAGCAATCAGGACAACCCAACCTCAGTGGTCAACAAAGGGAATATTAACATTCTTGTAATTAAAAATCAATATATAAATGGGGCTTAGGCAACTTTGATAACAGAAGTAAAGACATGCACAGATATTTATATTAACCTATGAAGTGTCGTTGCCACAATACAGCCCTACAGACATAATATTTGTAGGATATTTGTCGTTTCCCTCTTGAATGTAAAACTCAAATCTCACTAGTGTTTACATCACCAGAATGCTTTTGCCTTTCCCCAGAACTACCCTCAAACTTTTTTTTCTATTTATGAAAATTATAGCCAAACCAGTAAAAAACACAGGAGCAAGAAAACTAACTCAAAACATACATATTAATTCTTACCTTCCCACCATCAATCACTCCCACAAAGCCTTCTCTATGTATTAGGTAAGGATCAAAGGCATTGTAGAAGGAAAATTCAATTAATAATAAAAAAAATGAAATGAGAAGCATGCACTAGAGATGAAAATGGATAGAAAAATAAATAAGTTAAAAACCCCCTTACCCCTCCAAAGAACCACCAAACCCCAAAACTATAAAGGTTAAAAGACCCAACCATCAAAAGTCTAGTTCTGGTAAAGATTAGCTTGCAGTGCCTAACATAAAAAATTGACTGGTTTGGTTGTATACAAATAGCTACTACAATTAATTTCAACTTTCTTAACAGAATTCATTATTGCTTTTGTCAAATGGTATGCTTTGTGGTGAGAGAAAAACTGAGATGAACTCAAAGGTATTCCCAATTTGTAAGGTCAGAAACCAAAATGGTGGAGAGTTTACTACACTTATGAATCATCATCTAAAAGCCTCACTGTGAGATAGTAAGAGCTCCTGCTGCCTACTGGTACATTCAGTGCAAAATGGTGAAGTCTGAAGGCTCTCTCATCTGAGCTGTAGTCAGTCCTCAGCCCAAAGTAACTCCTTTCTACAGCAAAACTTAGGATATTGTAAAAGACTAGGGAGAAAAGCTTTCATCTATCCTCAGTGCTGACTTAAATGACAGAAGTTTCATCATCCCATTTAATTCACTAAATCATATTATTATGGCTGTTAAATGGGACAAAATCTGTCAGAAAAGCTGAACTGGACTTCTCAGACATTTATTTGTGGGGAAAAAAAAGGAAACCCATAAGACTCTCTGTCATCTGTTCAAGACAATATCGTGAATAGAAACAGCTTGTTCTAACGTTTCCTGTGAAGAGGAATCAATCAAAAAATGGGTCTCTCAATGTACTAGATTTGAAACATTAATAATTTTTAAAAAAATTAATTTTGCTGGAAATATTTTTTAAAAATTCAGGAGCTCCTTACAATATACATCTTTCATTAAATCATTAATTCTGAGATCTGCTTCTCCCCCTAAGTTATAAACTGGTGTATCAACACCATTTGCAATAGACTTTTTTCAATATACTTCAGTGTTAGCAGTGAATGAGTCAAGTTCCCATAGCACTTACTGGAGCTTATCAAATTACAGGGTAACACAGCACAGATTTTGCTTTCTTTTGAAACAAAGTTTAAAATTAAATTTTGTGTAGTTATCTTAATTTTTGGCACTTCTTAAGGGACAGGATAGTGCAAGAGGTAGTGTTTTACACAGAAATTATGCCTGCTTTGGTGAAACAGAGATACAAATGGAGTCCACCAGGGAGGGAAGGCAAATACCAGTAGAAAAGACATCACACCACTGCTATTTAAGTTACGTTGTTCCATAAGAACCTTGGAACTGCAGTGAACGCCAGCAGTTATCTCATTGCATTGCTCTCTTTATTCTCACAGCAGCCCTCCCAGATTAACTATCTGAACCACTGTTTTTTTCTGTAGACCAGCATGCAGCTGTTAATTGTTTCTACTTGGCAATTTTCTTTTTTTTTTTCCCTACTCCTTCTAGTTCCTGCACTATGACCTATTAATCTGGGGTTTTTTCCCTGTAGCAGAAGAAACCCATCAATTTGTTTATTTTTTACCTGAATATTAGTTACCCTGAGAACAATTTCAATACATTGTTAAATGCAGCAGGAATAACAATTTTCTGAATTCCTTACAAAGCATTTGAATTAACCAAGTCATTCCTTTGTTAAATACAATAGTAAAGAAAACATGTTTAGTACCCTTTCAGTTGAAGCACAATTCAGTGTACCATAGAATTCAGGTTCCTTAGAACCTTCAAATTACTGATTTGTCAGCAATATCCTGAGAATAAAATGGTTTTGATCATTCAGTTTTATTTTTAGTTTTTAACTGCCTTCTAGTTCTGACCATTTGAGGATTTTTCTTCCGCTTATTCCCTTCCTTTTCACAGTCTTCCTAGCAGACCCACCATCTTTGACAGCCAACTCAAAAAGGGCAACCTAAGGTGTGGCTTCACATTACAGTTTATGCAATACATCTGTCAATTATCAATGAAAGATGTGATCTTTTCCCTCATGTCTCCCATGCAGGTCACCTAAGCAACCTAAAAGAAAAGGACCCAAATCTGTGTTTATTCACACACACACTCACTCAGACACACTCTGAAAAAGTTTATACAGCCAGGACATCTGATATGAAGAAGAGTTTGGGAACAAATGTCATTAGGCCTGAGAAAGTGAAAGAGGGGAATGTGATATCATATGGTCCTCTCATGTAGCCAGATAGATCAAATGATGTGGACATAGCGTGAAACTGCATCCTGAGGATGGTAGCAATGATGTTAACTTTCTTCATAGTAACCCCTACGGTATTGTTTTGCATTTGTGCCTAAAACACTGTTAATAACACTCCAACATTTTGGCTATCACTGGGCTGTGCTCATACAGCATCAGGGCTTTCTCTTTTTCCCACTCTGTCACCCCATAAGCAGGCTGGGTCTGGGCAAAACACTGTGAGGGGACATTGCTGGGACAGTTGACACAAACTGGCTAAAGAGATATTCCGTGCCATGTGATGCCATGATTAACAATGAAACAGAAGAAAGTGGGTGGGGTTGTGGGTTGGCTTCCAAGGTTCAGAGAATGGCTGGGCATCTGTCTGTCCCTTGGAGACAGTGAGAGATTTCTTTTGTTTCATTTTGTTTTCCTCTTCCCTTTGCCTATGCAGTTGGTCTAAAAGAAACTAGACTAACATTTGAATAGTTTCTCCACAGATTAATTTTTCAACACAACAGCTATGACAATAAAAGTGCTTATGCAAGCTTTAAAACCAGCTATTATTGAGAAAAACAAAAAAACAAACAACAAAAACCCAACAAAAACCCAAAACCAAAACCAAGCTACAGACCAAACCAAAACCTCCTGGATATAAAATTTCTTTATTTGTATTTTCCACTGTCCCAGGTTGGACTTGG